>CANXYC010267252.1:0-38885 GCA_948193065.1 Aleurites moluccanus | reverse complement strand
CTTCAGCATTTTCATAATTAATTGGATTATATTTGATTGTTGCATATCATTTAGGTTGTCATTTGGGTTCTACGCGGTACTGGTCGCTTATGCATCACCCGTACCCTAGGACCGTCACGACTTCCGAGATAGGTCGTGACAGGTTCTCGCAATCCTCCTTCGACAGCATCTCAATCCAGTTCTCAACTATCTAGTTCAACAGAGTCTTTTCAGAACCAAGTGTTGGAGCATTTGTCTAAGCTCAACACTAGATTTGACTCTTTGGAAACCAAATTCACTTCTTAGTTAGATCGACTTGAAGCAAATCAAGAATCACTGAAAAAGTACATGGATAGTCTTCGTAGTGCTTTATCACTTGGAAGTGACCCTCCACCCAATGACTCTTTCGTTCCTCTTTCATCCTAGTTGTTCTTTTTGCTAAGCTTTTGTTTATGTGCTCATATTTTATCATGTTTATGTTCATAGTATTGGTATAATTCTCATTTTGATGTTTATGCAACACTACTTTTGTTTATGAAATTCCAGCTTCTTATGTTGAATGTTCAGTGAGTTATTATATTATGTTATTAGTATGTTAATCTAAAGATAACCTTTTTGATTATTGACAAAAAGGGGAAGAAATATTGAATGCTAAAACAAAAATGTTGAATGTATGTTGAATGTTAAACATGTTTAACTAAATTAAATGGGAGTTTAAACTTAGGGGGAGTATTTATCTGACTTATTTATATTTTTAACACATTGTTTTACCATCATGAAAAAGGGAGAGATTGTTGACTCTATAATAATTTTGATGATATAATTTAAACTAAAATAAAATATTAATTAATATACTTAAGTTACAAATGATTCTTTAACTTGTGTTTTAAGTATTTTTTGAAACAGGGATTCACGCCCGTGAATATGTTTAACACTCGTGAAAAGAATCAAGTCAAAATTCAAAATTTACTCAAAAAGGATCTTCAAGCCCGTGAATATTTCTTTAAGGTCGCGAATGAGTTTCATGACCGTTACTTGTCATCATGCCCGTGACGGATTTAAGAATAGATTTGGCTCAAAGACACAGAAAGACTTTTCAAGACCGTAAAAAATTTCTCACGCCCGTGAACAACTTTCATGCCCAAGGATGATTTGAAAATTTGAAATTGTAGTAGAAAATTTCAAGGATGTGAATTTTGGTTGAAGCCCATGAAGATTCATCTTCACGACCGTGAGTATTTATCATACCTATGAATCGGTAGTTGCCTGTCAAGATCACGAATGATATATTTTAAATATAGACATTGGAAAAAGATTTGGAGGCAAATCTTGTATTAAATGCAACCAGAACGATCACATTTAATCATCATTCAATAAAGACTATAAATACATGGAGATTTGAAGTTATGAAGGAAGATAAGCGCATATCTTAAGAGAAATCAAATTGTTGTAGTTCATACTCTGAATTCACATTTTTTGAACTTAACTTCTTTATTCTTAGAGTTCTTACTAACTTTTTCTAGTCTTAGTTATTCATATTTCATTGTATGTCTTTTGAATAGCCTTGTATAAGTTTAAAGATACTTAGAAATCTCTATCTTTGTTATTGAGAGTAAAAATATGAGTTGTAACTTAGTGTGTATAAGGTGAAATCCCTGAAAATCTATTGTATTTAATTTGGGTGGTGCACCCGATTCTAGTGGAACCTCAATATCAGATTGTTATTGAGAGAAGTGGACGTAGGAGAAGGAACTTATCTCCGAACTACTATAAATTGGCTGAACTATCTTAACCTTTATCCTGTACTATCTCTTACTATTTGAAATTAATTTACCTATTGCTTTTTAATTGTGTATTTTCTTCAAAAAAATTTAAACTCCGATTCACCCCCTAGGAGTATTGCTATATTAGTATTCTATAATACCCTAGAAAGTTATAACTCACATGCATGAATTAATTCTTAGAATGCGGTTCATTAGTCTTGAAATGATGGAAAATAATTTTAGAGACACAGTTAGAAAGCGAACTTGTTACTTTTCCGGAAAGCGGCGGTGTGGGAGCATTGCTGAGAAATTAGCAGTGCGGTCAACAAAATAATTTCTGAAGTTGACCTGGGGGTAAAAAATCACCATAATTTATATGTAATTTTGGTAAAAAGAAAGAAGTGAAAATTATTTAGGAACACTGAAAAAGTAAACAATGGCAAAATCATAAATATAAGGAAGTTTAAGGTAAATAGTGAAAATTAGTCGGTCGAGGTTATAAAATGACTCTAGAACTATTTTTATAAATAAGTATAAATTAAAATAAGCTTATTTAATCCCCACTTTGAAATCTAAATCCTGACAGAATAAATTACAGAAGATTTTGGACCATAGTGTGAAGGATGAAAGTTTGGGGATTAAGTTGTAATTTACCAAATTGATTTTAATATATATTTGACACTTAGAGAAAATTATTGCATCTTCTTCTTTGCTCTTCACCATTGCCGAACCTTTCCTCACCCTTCTTCCTTCTCATTTCTTCATTTCCAACCTAATTTCTTTAAGAAAAATCATAGAAAACTTAAGTCTAAACCTAGTTCTATCTATCTCCACCATTAATTTGCAAGAAGGAGCAAAGGAAACTTAGGATTGGTAGCTTTATCCATTCGTCCACTACACTCCATTTAGGTAAGGATGTGTTTTGTTTAGTTTTATTGATTAATTAGATGTTATTTAGGTTGAATTTGATGGGTTTGTAGTTAATTTGCATCAATTAATGCTAATTGATAGGAATGCCTAATTTGTCTAACTATATTGAAGTTATAAGAAAGGGTTTGATGATTTAGTGTTTGATTTTGTTAATTAATGTTAGAATATGTTAATTGGATGTGAATAGATGATTAATTAATAGTTTATTTGATGTAGAACACACTATTTGACAAATGTGTGCCTTAGGGCTTCATTGGAGAATTTGGGTGGAATTGGCTTGTTCAAAGTTATTTGAAGCGTTAGGTAAGTCTATATTGCATCAAATTACATGCTTAAAGTGTTAGAATGTTGATTAGAATCCATTAGATTGAACCTCCATTTTAGCCGAATGCTTGACACTATTCACCCTTTGAAATTTTGTTGATTTTTGTCTTGTTTTCAATGGCCAATTTGATGTTGTTTATTGTTGTTTCTTTGATGCCTATACCGTTATTGATAATATAGCTTGTTGTTGATTGATTTGGGCAAGTCAATTTTGCACCCTAACCTAACCTATTGGCTTGCAATTGTATGCCCACCATGTGTTTGATGAAATGTCTAGTTCATTTGTCTTTGGCCTATTGTTTTGCATTCCATAGGCCTACCATTTGAATGTCATTATCGCCAGCGACATTGGCATGCCAATTGGCCTACCGATTTCTATCACCGAACCAACTTTTGTTCCAAGCCTTTGTTGAATACCATACCATGTATTATTGTTTATATTTGATCTTTTACATTACCATGAATTCTAATGATAATTGATTGACTGATATTGGACTTATTGATTTAGAGGATGCCATTGTTGCATAATGGTATTCCATTGATATATTGTTTCTTGATATTGATTCTTATGTGGCTTGACAGAGATACTGATCCAATAGGGTAGTGGGAAAATACTGTCGGTGATGTGCACATTGTATTACCGATGCCCTAGCTAGGAGGGGTTATGGTCCTGGCCATAAGACCTGATTAGTCTTATATTCACTGATACTGATATGCTACTGGAGACCTATATGTTTGCATATGGTCCATACTGTTTACTGGAGATTATATGATTTTATACAATCCATCTCTTTATTTGTCTTTCCATATGATACTCAACCTATATTGTATTTCTTGGCTATTCTGTAACCGATATCGATTCTGTACACTGTAACTGTATTATTGATACCTTTACTTCATTATTGCTTACCATTTTATTGTTGATGCATGTAGATTCACTGAGTATAATCTATACTCACCTTTTCATTGTTTAACCATTTTAGGAGAGGAGTAGGCTGCAGAATCCCATCGTCTGTCATCCGCGGATTTCTGCTACAGTCTGCTGATGTATATTTTCTGTATTTCTATATTTTGATGTTCATAATTTAGCTTCTCCATGGGGTATGTATGGGTTAGCTAGGAAATGAACATGTATATATGATACTTGATGATATATGAGTTATCTGATGATTATGTAATATGATATATGATTGTTACAGCTAATTGCAGAAATTTACAAAATGATTTAAAGAATAACAGAATGGATGGTAATTAACTAAATTGGATAATATATTGTGGTTTATAGATTGTGCATATGATATTGGGTTCTACGAGTGCCGGTCGCCATTGGCATCTCCCGTGCCCTAGGACCGTCGCTTTTCGAAAATGGGTCATGACAGAGGTGGTATCAGAGCTCTAGGTTTACAGACTGTGAATTTAGGTTTACAGACAGTGGAATCTAGGTTAGAGATGAATAGTACCTAAATTACAGAGGAATAGTGACTAAGTACAGAATGGGATAGAATTATGTATACCATGGAGCATAGGATTTTCTTTGTTGTCCTTTACTATTATCGTCTGTTATATGTTATTATTTTGCGTTTTTATCATTTTCTGAGACTGTTTCCATTTTTCCTGACAGATTATAGAAATGTCTGATGATAGGGACAGAGATACCAGAGAGATAGAGGTAGCTTCCAATGAGTCACTGGTTAGAAAGATTGTTATATCAGAGGGTTCGTTTAGATCCAGACGGACTTCAGAGGATTCAGAGAGGGGCGATGACCCTTGAAGAGTGGAGATGATGTGGGGTTTATTGGAGTTAAGCGATAGTAGGTACCGCCACCACCTGTTCTAGTAGTAGTGCCTCCACCTGTAGTACCAGAGGCAGGTCCAGTGGCACCGACTCCTGTATAGCTAGTTGGGGCTCAGAGGGAGCCAGCTGTACAAGGAGGCCGAGGAGTGATAGAGGAGGGTGGTGTATCGATGTTTAGCTTTCTGAAGCTAAACTTGCCTGAGTTCAAGGGAGATAGAGGCACTGATCCGATTGATTTCTTGGAGGAGGTGGAGAAGGTAGTGAGGAGACTACCTTGTTCTGAGTTTAGAGCTGTAGAGTTGGTTGGGCTATTGCTTAAGGGTAAGGCATGGACCTAGTTCTTGAGGAGGATGAAGCCCAGGCTTTATGGGGAGCACCCACCTACATAGGCAGAGTTCAGACAGGGTTTGGTTGATGAGTTCATTACAGAGGGGGTGAAGACTCGTAACTTGGTTAGATTTGAGCAGCTTGAGCAGGGGGATAGATTTGTGGAGGAGTATGAGGAGGAGTTTATTCGGTTGAGTAGATATACTACTCATATTGTACCTACAGAGGCTTATCTGATTAGTAGGTTTCGGAGGGGTCTTCATGCTGCACTCCATAATGCTTTGTTGGCTATAGAGTTCACTTCTTTGACTATAGTGATTGATAAGGCCACACAGATGGAGGAGAAATACAAGTTTGAGAGGGCAAAGAAGGACCATAAAAGGAAAGAGGGTCCAAGATCACAGATTAGGAGAGGGGAGAGCAGCTCCCATCCTAGACAGGTTGAGCCAGTGCTGCGGTTTGAGCAGAGATCATCAGATGGTAGTCAGAGGAGGAGACTATAGAGTAGGGGATAGCCAGTGGTTCAGTCAGCACCTGCTTACTCTCAAGGATCTTTGAGTCCAGTTACACAAGCTCCAGCTGGTATGGGTCAGGGCAGAGTGTTTGCTATCAACACCCAGGAGGCCTAGAGATCCGACAACGTGGTTATAGGTACCATCTTGATTCAGAATGAGATTGCAGATGCCTTATTCGATTCGGGTGCTACTCACTCTTTTGTGTCACCATATTTTGCACCTAAATTGAATAAGGAAAGGAGATTATTAGATGTGCCATTGATGATTGCTACTTCTATGGGTGATAGTGTGGATGTTAATTTTTACTACCCTGATTGCATTATTGAGATTGATGATAACATCTTGCATGTTGATCTGATTGAGTTGCTTGTACTAGAGTTAGATGTTATCTTAGGTATGGATTGGTTGAAGAGGCACCAGGCAGTTATAGACTGTTATCGGAAGAGAGTTAGATTCCAGCCTGAGGGGCAACCAGAGTTTAAGTTTCAGGGTGATATTTGGGAGTTCCTGGTTAACCTGATTTCTGCTATCCAGGCTAGGAGGATAATTGGGAAAGGCTGTTCAGACTATTTGGCACATGTAGTAGATGTACAAAAGTTTTTTGCACAGTTAGATCAGATATCGGTCGTCCAAAAGTTTCCTGATGTATTTCCTAAGGAGTTGCCAGGATTGCCCCCGGACAGGGAGATTGAGTTTAAGATAGAGGTGCATGAAGGCACAAACCCTGTATCTATTCCACCATACAGAATGGCTCCAACTGAACTGAAGGAACTGAAGATACAGTTACAAGAGCTATTGGATAGAGGGTTCATCAGACCGAGTAGTTCTCCTTGGGGTGCATCAGTACTGTTTGTGAGGAAGAAAGATGGCTTATTAAGGATGTATATAGATTACAGACAACTGAACAAAGTCACAGTGAAGAACAAGTATTCGTTGCCTCGGATAGATGACTTATTTGTTCAGCTTCAGGGTGCTAGCCATTTTTCTAAGATTGATATGAGGTCTGGGTATCACCTGTTGAAGATTAAGAAGGGTGATATACCCAAGACTGCTTTCAGAACCCACTATGGACATTATGAGTTTCTGGAGTTGCCATTCGGGTAGACCAATGCACCTGCAACTTTTATGGATTTGATGAATAGGGTGTTCAGGTCATATTTGGATAAGTTTGTCATCGTATTCATTGATGACATACTTATATATTCTAGGAGTAAGGAGGAACACATGGAGCATTTGAGGATTGTGTTGCAGACACTTCGGGAGCATCAGTTGTATTCTAAATTATCTAAGTGCCAGTTCTGGTTAACCAAAGTGTGCTTTCTTGGGTATGTAATATGCAAGGATGGGATTAAGGTGGATCCTCAGAAGATAGAAGCAGTTGCTAATTGGCCCCAGCCTACCAGTGTTTCAAAGGTTCACAGTTTTTTGGGTATGGTTGGATATTATAGGAGGTTTGTGAAGGATTTCTCCCGGATTGTAGCTCCACTAACTAGACTGATGAGGAAACAAGAGTGGTATGTCTAGACGGATGAGTGTGACCACAGCTTCTAGACATTGAAGTATTGCCTCACAAATGCTCCGGTGTTAGCATTACCAGTAGAGGGAGAGAAATTCACAGTGTATTGTGATGCTTCACGGATTGGTTTGGGTTGTGTACTGATGCAGATGGCTAAGGTAATTGCTTATGCTTCTCGTCAGTTAAAGAAGCATGAAGCAAATTATCCGACTCATGATTTGGAGATGGTAGCAGTTATATTTGCCTTGAAGATTTAGAGACATTATTTGTATGGATCGAAATGTGAGATATATACTGATCAAAGAGTCTACAGTATATGTTTTAGCAGAAGTATCTGAATCTTAGGCAGTGCAGATGGGTAGAGCTTCTTAAGGATTATGACTGCGAGATTCTTTACCATCTAGGGAAGGCCAATGTAGTGGTTGATGCATTGAGCAGGAAATCGATGGGCAGTCTAGCTCATATTGTGATTGGCAGGAGGCCATTGATTTGACAAATGAGAGAGTTGGCAGATGTGGGAGTAAAGTTGGAGTTGGGATCCCAAGATCAGAACCAGGCTTTGATAGCCCAATTTTGAGTGAAGTCACTATTACTTGATGATATTAAAGTGGCTCATAACAGGGATCCTTATCTACTGAAGCTCAAGGGAGAGGTATATAGTGGGAGGATGATAGAGTTCACAGTAGAGGAGGGGTATTAAGACGTGGGAATAGCATATGTGTACCAAATTTTGATGGGCTACAGGATCGGATTATGAGAGAGGCTTATTATTCTGCATATAGTATACATCCAAGGATTACCAAGATGTACCATGATCTGAGAGATGTGTATTAGTGTCCTGGGATAAAGAGAGATGTAGCTCAGTTCGTGTCTAAATGCTTAGCCTGTCAGCAGGTTAAGTTTGAGCATTAGAAGCCATCAGTGCTACTTCAAGAGATAGAGTTGCCAGAGTGGAAATGGGAACAAGTGACTATAGATTTTATAGTTGGTCTACCAAGGACTTCAAGGGGTTATGATTCTATTTTGGTGATTGTTGACCAGTTGACGAAGTCTACTCATTTTCTGGAGATTAAGACCAGCTACACGGCAGCTCAGTATGCACGGTTGTATGTGGATAAAATTGTGCAGCTTCATGGAGTTCCTTTGGTGATTATATCAAACAGGGGTACACAGTTTGCTTCTCGGTTTTAGCAGAAGTTTCAGGAGGCTATGGGTACCCAGTTACGGTTCAGTACTGTTTTCCATCCGCAGACTGATGGGCAGTCAGAGAGGACAATCTAGACTTTGGAGGATATGTTGAGATTATATGTTCTGGATTTCAAAGGTAACTGAGATTATTATCTGCCATTGATAGAGTTCTCCTATAACAATAGTTATCACTGTTCTATTGGTATGGCTCCATTTGAAGCAATATATGGTAAGAAATGTAGATCTCTAGTGTGTTGGGTGGAGCCGGGAGAGAAGCAGCTAGAGGGGCTAGAGTTGATCAGAGAGACTATGGAAAAGGTTCCTATGATCAGAGAGCGGATGAGGACTGCTTTCAGTAGGCAGAATAGTTATGATGATCCAAAGAGGAAGGATGTACATTTTGCAGTTGGTGATCATGTCTTCCTTAAAGTCTCACCGATGAGGAGTATTATGAGATTTGGGAAAAGGAGTAAGTTATCACCAAGGTTTATAGCCCGTTTGAGATACTTGAGAAGATTGGTAGTGTGGCCTATAGATTGGCTCTTCCACCTAGTATGAGCCACGTACGTCCAGTTTTTCATATATCGATGCTGCAGAAGTATGTGTCTGATCCATCGCACATATTAGAGGTTCAGGATGTGGATCTCAATGATGATCTGTCTTATGAGAAGCTTCCTGTGGAGATCATTGATAGACATGTCAGATAGCTTCGGAATAAGGAGATCCCGATGGTTAAAATGATTTGGAGGAATCAATCCATATAGGAGTGCACTTGGGAGAGCGACCAGGAGATGAGGAGCAGATATCCATTCCCGTTCCAGTAGTGAGGTATGTTTTTATTTAAATTCGAGGATGAATTTATTTGTAGGGGGGTAGAATGTAATACCCTAGAAAGTTATAACTCACATGCATGAATTAATTCTCAGAATGTGGTTCATTAGTCTTGAAATGATGGGAAATAATTTTAGAGACACAGTTAGAAAGAGAACTTGTTGCTTTTTTGGAAAGCGGCAGTGTCAGGAACACTGCCGAGAAATTAGCAGTCCGGTTAACAAAAGAATTTCTGAAGTTGACCTAGGAGTAAAAGATCACCATAATTTATGTGTAATTTTGGTAAAAAGAAAGAAGTGAAAATCATTTAGGAACACTGAAAAAATAAACAATGGCAAAATCGTAAATATAAGGAAGTTTAAGGTGAATAGTGAAAATTAATCAGTCGAGGTTACAGAATGACTCTAGAACTATTTTTATAAATAAGTATAAATTAAAATAAGCTTATTTAATCCCCACTTTAAAATCCAAAATCCTGACATAATTGACAGAATAAATTACAGAAGATTTTGGACCAAAGTGTGATGGATGGAAGTTCGGGGATTAAGTTGTAATTTACCAAATTGATTTTAATATATATTTGACACTTAGAGAAAATTGTTGCATCTTTTTCTTTGTTCTTCACCATTGCCGAACCTTTCCCCGCCCTTCTTCCTTCTCATTTCTTCATTTCCAACCTAATTTAAGAAAAAACATAGAAAACTTAAGTCTAAACCTAGTTCTACCTATCTCCACCATTAATTTGCAAGAAGGAGTAAAGAAAACTTAGGATTGGTGACTTCATCCATTCGGCCACTACACTCCATTTATGTAAGGATGTGTTTTGTTTAGTTTTAGTTATTAATTAGATGTTATTTAGGTTGAATTTGACGGGTTTGTAGTTAATTTGCATCAATTGATGCTAATTGATAAGAATGCCTAATTTGTCTAGTTATATTGAAGTTGTAAGAAAGGGTTTGATGATTTAGTGTTTGATTTTGTTAATTTATGTTAGAATATGTTAATTAGATGTGAATAGATGATTAATTAATGGTTTATTTGATGTAGAACACAATATTTGACAAAGGTGTGCCTTAGGGCTTCATTGGAGAATTTGGGTGGAATTGACTTGTTCAAAGCTATTTGAAGCATTAGGTGAGTCTATATTGCATCAAATTACATGCCTAAAGTGTTAGAATATTGATTAGAATCCATTTGATTGAACCTCCATTTTGGTCGAATGCTTGACACTATTCACCCTATGAAATTTTATTGATTTTTGACTTATTTTCCATGGCCAATTTGATCCATTTTGATGTTGTTTATTGTTGTTTCTTTGATGCCTATACCATTGTTGATAATATAGCTTGTTGTTGATTGATTTGGGCAAGTCAATTTTGCACCCTAACCTAACCTATTGGCTTGCCATTGTATGCCTACCATGTGTTTGATGAAATGCCTAGTTCATTTGTCTTTGGCCTATTGTTTTTCATTCCATAGGCCTACCATTTGAATGTCATTGTCGCCAGCGATGTTGGCATGCCAATTGGCCTACCAATTTTCGTCACCGAACCAACTTTTGTTCCAAGCCTTTGTTGAATACCATACCATGTATTATTGTTTATATGTCATCTTTTACATTGACATCAATCCTAATGATAATTGATTGACTGATATTGGACTTATTGATTTGGAGGATGCCATTGTTGCATAATGATATTCCATTGCCCTAGCTAGGAGAGGTTATGGTCTTGGCCATAAAACCTGATCAGTCTTATGCTCACTGATACTAATATGCTACTGGAGACCTATATGTTCGTATATGGTCCATATTGTTTACTGGAGATTATATGATTTCATACAGTCCATCCATTTATCTGTCTTTCCATATGATACCGAGCCTATATTGTATTCCTTGTCTATTCTGTAACCGATATCGATTTTGTACACTGTAACTGTATTATTGATACCTTTACTCCATTATTGCTTACTATATTCTTATTGATGCATATAGATTCACTGAGTATAATCTATACTCACCTTTTTATTATTTAACCATTTCAGGAAAGGAGTATGCTGCAGAATCCCATCGTCTGTCATCCGCGGATTTCTGCTACAGTCTGTTGATGTATATTTTTTGTATTTCTATATTTTGATGTTCATAATCTAGCTGCTCCATGGGGTATGTATAGGTTAGTTAGGAAATGAACATGTATATATGATACTTGATGATATATGAGTTATATGATGATTATGTAATGTGATATATGATTGTTACAGCCAATTGCATAATTTATAGAATGATTTATAGAATAACAGAATGGATGGTAATTAACTAAATTGGATAATATATTGTGGTTTATAGATTGTGCATGTGATACTAGGTTACACGAGTGCTGATCGCCATTGGCATCTCCCGTGCCTTAGGACCATCGCGATCTGGAAACAGGTCAAGACATATTCACATATTGAAAATTAAATTTCAGTGTGGGAAGTGAAAATTCTCATTTTGAGCTGTTCTATTTATTAAAAAGGTCTGGGGTCAATTCGGTGTTCTAGACAATGGATTTCCAAAATTACCCTTAATGTTATCATTATTTATAGTTTTTCCATTATGTAAATTTTCAGTCTTCCCAATCACTTTTCAATTCGTTCTTTTAACTAAAAATTCACATACATTTATGTGATTCATTATCCATAGGTTTGTGTCAAATATTTTTAAATTCACTGTATCGTTCATTTTTGGGGTAGTGTAATTAACACCGTTGTTTTCGAGATAGTACCTCCAAACTGTCTAAAAATCTAATTTTCAACAGAATTGTCAGAATAAATTATAGAAGAAGTTGGGGTCAAAGTATGAATACTTTATAGTTTAAGGACCAAAATATAATTTGCCATTTTGACTTAATATATAAGAATGCCTTAGACAAAAATTTGCTCATCTTCTTCCTTCTTCCATGCTATGGTTGAACCCTTTATTCCTTTCTTCCTCTATTTCCAAGCTTGTTTTCTTAAGAAAAGTTATAGAAATCTTGAATTCAAGCATAGTTATTTCATTTCCAACTCATTTCTTCCTTGAAATTGCAAAGGAAACCAAGGAATTCTTGAAGGGAAATTTTGGGTGGATCTTCCTAAAGAGGTAACTAATTAGTTTGCTTGGTTTTATGATTAGTTTAGATGATTTAGATGATGAATTAGATGGGTATGGTGTTTAATTGTATCAATTAATGCATTTGAACCCTTTTTCCTCATTCCAAACCCTAAAGTGAAGTTGTTTGATTTGGCTTGATGATTTAGTATTAGTTTATATTATATAAACTTAGAATATGTTAATTAGAGGCTAACGGATGAATTATTTGTGCTTAATTTGTTGTAGAAAATCAAGATTGCCATAGTTGTGGTTTTTGCCTCGTTTGAAGCATTTGGTGGAAAATCAATTTTCCTAAGCAATTTGGAGTGCTAGGTGAGTTTATTATGCATCATTTATCATATCCCAAACATTGAAATTTGAATTGGAAACCATATGTAAAAATCAAGTTTTGGCCGAACCCAAAACTACTATTCATGCCTTGAAATTGTTTGATTTTTCCTTTGAATTCCTTAGCCATTTTGATCATTTGAATGTTGTTTAATGTTGTATAATTGTTGCCTATTGTGAAACCTTGAATTTGATCTTGTTTTTGGATAATTGGGCAATGCCAATTTTGCACTAAAACCTAACCTAATAGCTTGTCCAACTTTGCCCACCATGTGTTTGATGAAATGCCTAGTTATATTGCTATAGACCTATCACATTTTTCTTCCATAGGCCTACCATTTGAATACCATTATCACCAGCGACATTGGCATGCCACTTGTGCCTATCGATTACCTATGTATAACCTATCTTTGTTCCCTACCTTTGTTGTTTACTAAACCAATTATCATTGCTTATCTATTGCTCAATGCAATTCCATTGATTAAATTGTTATTTGAAATGATTGATATTGAGATAATTGCTATTGGTGGTACCATTGCTGCATAATGGTATCTATGATATGTTTCATGCTTGTATTGACCCTAATGTGGTTTGACAGAGCTGCTGCTCCGACAGGGTAGTGGGTATATACTGTCGGCAATATGCACATTGTTTATTGATGCCCTAGCTAGGAAGGGTTATTGGTCCTACCCATAAGATCTTATCAGTCTTATGTTCATTGATATGTGATTGACTATATGATTACACATAGTCTACATGTTTCATGGCCTTATATCTGTCTTACCATATGATTTCATACCATTGACATGACTATTGACCTTTCTGTCATTACCTGTTACTGATTATGTAATCTGATTATATTGACTTATTATCACCATTACTTCCTCTATTGTTACTTATTATTGATCCAAATTATTTTATTGGCGATGCATATTAGATTCACTGAGTATCTTATATACTCACCTTTTTCCTTGTTTAACCATTTCAGGTGCAGAGTAGATACCAGAATCCCAACTTCAGACATTTTGTGGATTTCTGCAACTTTTTGATAGCAATGTAATTATATTAAATATTGTATTTTAGTGTTCATAATCTAGCTGCTCCATGGGGTATGTATGGGTTAGTTACGCTATGAACATGTGTATATGACTTATTATGATATATGAATATTAATATGACATTTTATGATGGATGAATAATAACTAAGTAAACTGATTAATTATTGATGATTATAGATTTTGCATGTGATACTCGGTTTTACGGGTGCCAGTCGCCGTTTGCATCTCCTGCATCTTAGGACCATCGCGATCCAAAATCGGATCGTGACAGAGGTGATATCAGAGCTCTAGATTACAGATATCAGAGCAATAGGTTATAGATGAATAGTGCCTGAATTACAAAGGAATAGTGACTAAGTACATAATGGGTAGAATTAAGTAAACCATAGAGCATAGGAATTCATGTATCGTCTTTTGTTGTATTCATCTAATATGTATTAGTATTCTGCATTTCTGTAATATACTGAGTATATTTCCTATTTTTTCGACAATTTACAGAGATGTCCGATAATAGAGACAGGGATACTTGAGAGGCAGATGTAGCCTCCAATGAGTCGTTAGTCAAAGAGTTCTTAGTTTTAGAGGGTCCGTCCAGATCCCGACGGACTACAAAGGATACAGAGAGGGGCGATGATCCCTGGAGAGTTGAGATGATGAGAGGGATGATGGAGTTATGTATGGAATTGGCAAATTTGAGGCGGGAACGTCATAATATGCCACCACCACTAGTTCCAGCAGCAGTGCCCCCATCTATTGCACCAGAGGTAGTGCCAACTATACCAGCTCCTGTACAACCAGTTGGAGTTCCTGGGGAGCCTGCTCTACAGGGAGGTTGCAGAGTTATAGATAAGGGTGGAGTATCTATATTTAGCTTTATGAAGCTAAACCTGCTAGAGTTTAAAGGTGATAGAGGCAACGAGCCGATGGATTTTCTGGAGTAGGTTGAGAAGGTAGTTAGGAGACTACCTTATTCTGACATTAAGCTATAGAGTTAGTTGGGCTATTTGACTCAGCAAAATATCAATAGAAAATGGAATCTTATTATAATCCATTGATTTGCGCACGAATACCGAAAAATAATCTTCTATAACCTGTTGATTTTAAAAATACCAGGAAATAGGCATCAAAGTTCGTTGATTCAAAAAAGAATATCGAAAATTGGAAGAAACAACTTTTAAATAGAAATGTTATTTTTAATTCAAATTCAAGCTCCCTCAACCCTAAGGTTTACATAACTATATATGAAATAACTTTTAGAAAACTCTAAAATATAATATGGTAATTTATTCCCAAAAGGAAACAAATCACCAGATTTACATAAATAAGAAAATAAATCAAAACTAACTTAAATAGAGAAACAAATTAAAACTAATATAATACCTTAAATAACGCCTAAAACTAAGTTTCCTATTAAAAGTAATTAAGGAAAATAAAAAATACTAAAAATATACAAATACAAATATGAAAAACACCAAATCTTGTTGATTTCCATCATTCTCTCTTGGGTAGAGAAAATTCGTCCTCGAATTTGCAGCAACATTATCTTCAAAAGAATCTTTAGGTAAAAGAATTCTATATTGAAAACACATGGTCGTAAAATACTCATAAAGAATGTGAAACTTTTCTAATTTTTCTTATAATTCCCATCCAATCTGTCCAATAACTTTGGATATAAGTTTCAATTAAAATTTTTTTGATGAATTGAGAATTAAATGCAGTAGAAAGATTAATGAAAAATGGATCTTCATAATAATATTCTTCTTTCTTGTGAAATTGTATTGTGATCTGTTGCGATTCCCCGATATTATTATGATTCTCAATAGATGATGAAATATTGTTGTAGATAATAATGTTTCTTCATCAGGATAATCATCAAATACTGGAGGTAAATCTCAATTGACATTTGACATTATTTCTGAGGCATGAAGATTAAATATTTGATCTCTTAAAAGCTCATTTATCCATTGGGTTAACTGATCCATCACTTATATCATACGTTCCTCCATATGATTCATGATACGTTGCTTCATCTGAGCTGTTGTGTCACGATTATAAACCTCCTCTACAGGTACAGTCTGGCATCCTCTCCTTGATGGCATGACTTTTCAAGGAACGAGCACAAGCTCTGATACCAACTGACGCAGTGAAATATCAATAGAAAACAGAATCCTATTATAATCCGTTGATTCATGCACGAATACGAAAAAATAATCTTCTATAACTTGTTGATTTTAGAAATACCAAGAAATAGGCATCAAAGTTCGTTGTTTCAAAAAAGAATACCAAAAATTGGAAGAAACAACTTTCAAATAGAAATGTTATTTTTAATTCAAATCCAAGCTCCCTCAACCTTAAGGTTTACATAACTATATATATAAAATAACTTTCAGAAAATCCTAAAATATAATATGGTAATTTATTCCCAAAAGGAAACAAATCATCAGATTTACATAAATAAGAAAATAAATCAAAATTAACTTAAATAGAAAAACAAATTAAAACTAATATAATACCTTAAATAACGCCTAAAACTAAGTATCCTATTAAAAGGATTTAAGGAAAATAAAAATACCAAAAATATACAAATACAAATATGAAAAACACCAAATCTTATTGATCTCCATCACAACTGACGCAGCGAAATATCAATAGAAAACAAAATCCTATTATAATTCATTGATTCGCGCACGAATACCGAAAAATAATCTTATATAACCTGTTGATTTTAGAAATACTAGAAAATAGGCATCAAAGTTCGTTGATTCAAAAAAGAATACCAAAAATTGGAAGAAACAACTTTCAAACAGAAAGGTTATTTTTAATTCAAATCCAAGCTCCTTCAACCTTAAGGTTTACATAACTATATATATGAAATAACTTTCAGAAAACCCTGAAATATAATATGGTAATTTATTCCCAAAAGGAAACAAATCACCAAATTTTCATAAATAAGAAAATAAATCAAAACTAACTTAAATAGAGAAACAAATTAAAACTAATATAATACCTTAAATAACGCCTAAAACTAAATTTCCTATTAAAAGTAATTAAGGAAAATAAAAATGCCAAAAATATACAAATAAAAATATGTAAAACACCAAATCTTATTGATCTCCATTACTATTGCTGAAATGGAAAGCTTGGACCTGGTTTTCTCATAGGATGGAGCCCAGACTGTATGGTGAGCATCCTCCTATATGGGTTGAGTTTAGACAGGGGTTGATTGATGAGTTCAATATAGAGGGAGTGATGACCTGAAATCTTATTCAATTTGAGCAGTTAGAATAGGGCAGTAGGACAATTGAGGAATATGCAGAGGAGTTCATCAGGCTGAGTAGGTATGCTACTCATATTGTTCCTACTGAGGCGGATTTGATCAGCAGGTTCATGAGAGGTTTACATGCTTCGCTTCATAATGCTCTATTGGCTACAGAGTTTACATCTCTGACTATAGTCATCGATAAGGTAAACTAGATGGAAGAAAAGTATAAGGCAGAGAGGGCTAAAAGGGATCGGAAGAGGAAAGGAGGACTAGAAGCACAGAGTAGTAGGAGGGAGAGTAGTTCCCAGCCTAGACAGACTGAGCCAGTGCCTAGATTTGATCATAGATCTCATACTGGCAGTCAGAGGAGGAGGACACACAGTAGGAGACCACCAGTGGTACAGTCAGCACCTGTTTATTCACAGGGTTCCTCTAGACCAGTTGCACAGATGCCTAGTATGCCTATTTGTGATTTCTGTGGTCGGAGACACAGAGGGGAATGCCGGCGATAGTCGGTTGCCTGTTTGAAATGCGGGCAGCATGGTCACTTTATTAACAGATGTCCTTTGTGGGGCGAGCAGCAGCCATCTGCTTCAGTTTCTCAACCGACGGTATAGATGAATCAAAATGTAGTCAGAGAGGCTTTCGGTAGAGGAAGAGGCAGAGGTCAGGCACCAGGCAGTAGTCAGGCCCCAGCAGGCAGAGGTTAGGGGCGAGTATTTACAGTCAACACACAGGAGGCGCAGAGATCAGATAATATGGTTACAGCTACTATTCTAATTTAGAATGAGATTGTTGATGTCTTATTTGATTCTGGTGCTACGCATTCCTTTGTTTCACCTCAATTTGCACCTAAATTGAATAAGGAAAGCATATTGTTAAATGTGCCTTTAATGATAGCTACACCGATAGGTGGAAGTGTAGATGTGGATTACTACTATCCTGATTATGTGATTGAATTGATGATAATATTTTGAGTGCTAATTTGATAGAATTGCCTGTATTATAGATAGATGTTATTTTGGGTATGGATTGGTTCATGACACATCGTGCAGTCATTGACTATTATGAGAAGAAAGTTAAGTTTCAGCCTGAAGGGTAGCCAGAGTTTGAATTTTTAGGTGATAAACGTGAGTTTATCGGGTTTCTACTATGCAGGCTAAAAGGATGATTGGGAAAGGCTATTTAGCATATTTGGCTCATGTAATAGATGTACAGAAGACTTCAGTAGAGCTTGATCGGATACCTATAGTCCAGGAGTTTCCTGATATTTTTCCTAAAGATTTGCCAGGATTGTCCCCAAATAGGGAGATAGAGTTTGAGATTGAGGTGTATTCAGGCATCGATCTTATATCCATTCCTCTTTACAGAATGGCACCAGCAGAATTGAAGGAACTAAAAGTGCAATTGCAGGAATTATTGGATAGAGGTTTCATTAGACCGAGCAGTTCTCCATGGGTTGCTCCAGTGTTGTTTGTAAAGAAAAAGGATGGTTCACTGAGAAAGTGCATCGATTATAGGTAGCTAAACAAGGTGACAGTGAAGAATAAATATCCGTTGCCACGGATAGATGATATGTTTGATCAATTGTAAGGAACCAGTCATTTCTCGAAGATTGATATTAGATCAGGGCATCACCAGTTGAAGATTAAGAAGGGTGATGTACCTAAGACTGCTTTTAGGACCCGATATAGACATTATAAGTTCTTAGTATTACCATTCAGGTTGACTAATGCACCAACTGCATTTATGGATCGGATAAACAGGGTGTTCAGGTCATTTTTGGATAAGTTTGTCATAGTGTTTATTGATGACATTCTTATCTATTCTAGGAGTGAGGAGGAGCATGCAGAACATCTGAGGATTGTATTGCAGACACTTCGGGAGCATCAGTGTATGTTAAGCTATCTAAATGCCAGTTCTAGCTAACTAAAGTGTGTTTCCTTGGGCATGTGATTTGTAAGGATGGTATTAAGATATATCCTTAGAAGATAGAAGTAGTTGCGAATTGGCCTCAGCCTATTAGTGTTTCTAAAGTTCGTAGTTTTCTGGGTATGGCAGGGTATTACAGGAGGTTTGTGAAGGATTTCTACAGAATTGCAGCTCCGTTGACTAAGCTGACTCGAAAACAAAAGAGTTATTTATGGACTGATGAATGTGAGTGCAGTTTTCAAACTTTGAAGTCTTGCCTCATAAGTGCTCCAGTGTTAGCATTACCAGTAGAGGATGAGAAGTTTACTGTATATTGTGATGCTTCCCGAGTTGGATTAGGGTGTGTGTTGATGCAGAATAGAAGAGTGATTGCTTATGCTTCTCGTCAGTTAAAGAAGCATGAAGTGAACTATCCGACACATAATCTAGAGATGGCAGCAGTGGTGTTTTCACTGAAGATTTGGAGGCATTATCTGTATGGATCTAAATGTAAGATATATACTGATCATAAGAGTTTGTATTATATATTTCAATAGAAGGATCTGAACCTCTAGCAGCGTAGATGGGTTGAATTACGTAAGGATTATGATTGTGAAATCCTTTATCATCCGAGCAAAGCTAATGTAATAGCTGATGCACTAAGTCGGAAGTCTATGTGCAGTCTAGCTCACATCTCGGTTATCAAGAGACCACTGTTCCGTGAGATGGGTGAGTTAGTTGATT
Organism: Aleurites moluccanus; assembly: GCA_948193065.1. Classification (NCBI taxonomy): domain Eukaryota; kingdom Viridiplantae; phylum Streptophyta; class Magnoliopsida; order Malpighiales; family Euphorbiaceae; genus Aleurites; species Aleurites moluccanus. The sequence continues at coordinate 19,285 of CANXYC010267252.1, read as the reverse complement.
TGGGTATGGAGTTGGATTTGGGATCCCAGGATCATAACTGGGCTCTGATAGCCCAATTTTGGGTTAAGTCACTATTGATTGATGATATTAAAGTGACTCAAGATAGGGATCTGTATCTATTGAAGCTTAAGGGAGATGTACAGAATGGCAAGATGTCAGAGTTTACAGTGGAGGATGACATATTGAAATGTGAGAAACGGATATATGTACCTGATATTGATGGGCTGCGAGATCAAATTATGAGAGAGGCTCACTATTCATCATACAGTGTACATCTATGGATTACCAAGATGTATCATGATTTGAGGGCTGTGTATTGGTGGCCTAGTATGAAGAAAGATGTAGCACGATTTATCTCCAAATGCTTAGCCTGTCAGCAGGTTAAGTTTGAGCATCAGAAACCATCAGGTTTACTTTAGGAGATCGAGTTACCAGAATAGAAATATGAGCAGGTTACTATGGATTTTGTAGTTGGTTTACCGAGGACTACGAGGGGTTATAACTCCATATGGGTTATTATAGACAGGTTGATGAAATCTGCTCATTTTCTGGAGATTAAAACCAACTATTCGACAACTCAATATGCACAGTTGTATGTGGATAAAATTGTATGACTTCATGGAGTTCCATTGATGATTATCTCGGATAGAGGTACACAGTTTACTTCATGATTTTGGCAAAAATTTCAGGAGGCTATGGGTACTTAGTTATGGTTTAACACTGCTTTCCATCCACAGACTGATGGACAGTCGGAGAAGACAATCCAGACATTGGAAGATATGCTTCGGTTGTGTGTTCTAGATTTTAAAGGTAACTGGGATCAATATATGCCATTGATTAAATTCTCATAACAATAGTTATCACTCTTCTATTGGTATGGATCCATATGAAGTACTGTATGGTAGGAAGTGTAGATCTCCAGTATGCAAGGTGGAACCAAGGGAGAAGCAGCTAGAGGGGCCAGAGTTGATTAAGGAAACAATGGAAGAGATGCCAATGATTAGAGATCGGATGAAGACTGCTTTTAGTAGGCAAAAGAGCTATGTTGATCTGAAGTGGAAGGATGTACATTTCGCAGTTGGTGATTATGTCTTCCTTAAGGTCTCACCGATGAGAGGTATTATGAGATTTAGGAAGAAGAGAAACATGCCACTAAGATTTATAGGTCCATTTGAGATTATTGAGAAGATTGGTAATGTGGCCTATAGATTGGCTCTCCCACCTAATTTGAGCCATGTTCATCTGGTATTCCACATTTCTATGTTGTGGAAGTATGTATCGAACCCATCACATATATTGGAGGTACAGGATGTGGGGCTTAATGAGGACTTGTCATATGAGGATCTTCTAGTGAAAATAGTTGATCGACAAGTCAGACAATTGCGGAATAAGGAAATTCCTATGGTCAAAGTGCTTTGGAGGAATCAGTCGATAGACGAGTGCACTTGGGAGAGCGAATAGGATATGAAGGACATATATTCATTCCTGTTCCATTATTGAGGTATGTATTTTATTTAAATTTGAGGACAAAATTTTTTGCAGGGGGTAAAATATAATACCCTAGGAAACTGTAATACCCTAGGAAATCATATCTTATATGTATGATCTAATTCTCAGTATATGATTTAAAGGTATTGAAATGATGGAAAATAATTTTAGAGACACAGTTAGAAAGTGAATGTAATACTTTTTCGAAAATCGGTGATGTCGGGAACACTACCGAGAAATTAGCAGTCCGGTCAATAGATAAATTTCTGATTCTGAGTAGAGGGTAAAAGATCACATGAATGCATGTGTAATTTTGGTAAAAAGAAAGAAGTGAAAAACATTTAGGAACACTGAAAAAGTAACTAATGGCAAAACCGTAAATAAATGAAACTTCGAGGGGAATAGTGAAAATTGGTCTGTCTGGATTTCAGATTAGTTCTGAAACTATTTTTATAAATAGTTATAAATTAAAATAAGCCTTTTGATTCCCCACTTTAAAATCCAATTCTTAATAGAATTGTCAGAATAAATTACAGAAGAAGTTGGGGTCAAAGTATGAATACTTGAATGTTTAAGGACCAAAATATAATTTTCCATTTTTGCTTAATATATAAGGATGCCTTAGACAAAAATTGGTTATCTTCTTCTTCTTCCTCCATCTTGGTTGAACCTTCTCCCTCATTTCTCCTTCCATTTTCAAGTTCTTTCTTAAAGCAAAATCAAAGAAAACTTAAAATCAATCTTTATTTTCTTGTTTCCCATCTTTGAATTGCTTGGAAAACTTAAGGAAAACCAAGGAATTTCTTCCAAAGCATTTCGGCAAGATCATCAATTTGAGATAAGGAATTATTTTGTTTAATTTTTTGGTTTATTTGGATGAATTAGATGATGAATTGGATGAGTTTTAGGTTAGATTGCATCAATTGATGCATTTAGATAGAAATCCCTAATTTCAAGCTATAAATTGAAGTTGTGTGCTTTGGCTATTTGAATTAGTGTTAGTTAATGTTAATTAAGCTTAGAATATGTTAATTGGAGGCTAATGGATAATGAATTTGTGGTTATTTTGGTGTAGAAAACAAAAAAACACAAGATTGCCTATATTGCCTCCTTTGAAGGAAATTGGTGGAAATCAATTTTTTTATGCAATTGGAAGCTTTTAGTGAGTCTTATATGCATCCTTTATCATGACTAATGCATTGAAATGTTGATTGGAAACCATATGTAAAACCCCACTCTTGGCCGAACCAAAAGTTACTATTCATGCCTATGGTTTTGCTTGATTTTTCTTTGGTATTCCTTAGCTATTTTGATCCTTTTAATATTATTTACTATTGTATATTTGTTGCCTATTATATTGTTGACAATGTGGCTTTGTTGTTGATTGAATGGGCATTGTTAACTTTGCACCAAAACCTAGCCAAATTGCCCATTCAACCTTGCCCACCAAGTGTTTAACAAAATGCCTAGTTGTAATTCCATAAGCCTATTGCATTTTTCTTCCATAGGCCTATCATTTGAATGCCATCGTCGCCAGCGACATTGGCATGCCAATTGACCTACCAATTTCCTTTGTATAGCCAACCTTTGTTTCATACCTTTATTGTTTGCCAAACCGATTATCATTGATTATATATTGTATATTGCAATGCCATTGATTAGATGGCTACTTGATTTGGATGATATTGAGCTTATTGTCATTGATGATACCATTGTTGTATAATGGTGTCTATTGATATGATAATCACTTGTATTGACCTAAATGTGGTTTGACAGAGTTGTCGCTCCGATAGGGTTGTGGGTATATACTTCAGCAATATGCACATTGATATTGATGCCCTAGCTGGGAAGGGTTATTGGTCTTGGACATAAGACCTGATCAGTCTTATGTTTACTTGATATGAGATCAACTATGTGATTACACATAGTCTACGTGTTTCAGGGCCCTATATCTGTCTTACTATATGATTCTATGCCATTACTATAACCATTGATCTTCCTGTTATTTACTGTCACTGATTCTGTAATTCGACATTATTGATATTGGTACCATTATTTCTTTATTGTTATAAACCATTGATCCATCCTATTTTATTTGCGATGCATATAGATTCACTGAGTATCTTATATACTCACCATTTCCTTGTTTAACAATTTCAGGAGAAGAGTAGACTGCAGAATCCCAACTTCAGATATTCCACGGATTTCTGCTCACTTTTGATTAATGTAAATATATGTTTTGTATTTTTGGTGTTCATGTTCTAGCTGCTCTATGGGGTATGTATGGGTTAGTTAGGATATGAACATGTATAAGTATGTGATGATGCTTTATAGTATATGATGATAATATGATATGTGATGATAGTTATTACAGCCAATTGCACTAGATTACATAAAGAATTGCAGATTGACAGAATGAATGGTAACTAAGTAAAATGAATAATAAATTGATGGTTATAGATATTGCATGTGATACTGGGTTCTACGGGTGCTGGTCGCCATTGGCATCTCCTGCATCTTAGGACTTTCTCAATCTAAAAATGGGTTGTGACAGAGGTGGTATTAGAGCATAAGTTGCAAACAATAGAGAATTAGGTTACACATATCAGAGCTCTAGGTTATAGATGAATAGTACATGAATTATTGAGGAATAGTGATTAAGTACAGAATGAGTAGAATTAAGTAAACCATGGAGCATAGGATTTCCTATGTCATCTTTTGCTATATTCATCTGATATGTGTTAGTATTCTGTGTTTCTGTATTATACTGAGTATGCTTTTTATTTTTCTGACAGTTTACAGAGATGTCTAACGATAGAGATCGATATACCAGGGAGGCAGAGGTAGCCTCCAATAAGTTGCTAGTTAGAAAGTTCTCAGTTTCAGAGGGTCTGTCTAGATCCCGATGGACTACAGAGGATACAAAGAGGGGCGATGATCCCTGGAAAGTTGAGATGATTGGGGGGGGGGGGGATGATGGAGTTAAGCAGGGAATTGGTAGATTTGAGGCGGGAACATCAAAATATGTCGTCACCACTAGTTCCAGCAGTATTGCCCCCACATGTGGCATTAGAGGCAGTACCAGTTGCACTAGCTCTTGTGCAGCCAGTAGGGGTTCCTAGGGAGCCTACTATACAGGGAGGCCGCAGAGTTATTGAAGAGGGTGGAGTGTCCATGTTTAGCTTTCTGAAACTAAACTTACCAAAGTTTAGGGGTGATAGAGGTAGTGATCCAGTGGATTTTCTGGAGGAGGTTGAGAAGGTAGTTAGGAGAATACCTTGTTCTGAGCTTAGAGCTATAGAGTTGGTTGGATTATTGTTAAAGGGGAAGGTTTGGACTTGGTTTTCAAGGAGGATGGAACCCAGGCTGTATGGTGAGCATCCACCCTCATGGGCTAAGTTTCAATAGGGTTTGATAGATGAGTTTATTACTGAGGGGGTGAAGACCTGGAATCTGATTCAGTTTGAGCAGTTGGAGCAGGGTAATAAATCAGTTGAGGAATATGCAGAGGAGTTCATCAGGTTGAGTAGGTATGCTACTCACATTGTTCCTACTGAGGCTGATCTGATCAGTAGGTTTAAGAGGGGTCTACATGTTGTACTTCATAATGCATTGTTGGCTATAAAATTTACTTCTATAATGATTGTTATTGATAAGGCTACACAGATGGAAAAGAAATATAAGACATAGAGGGCAAAAAGGAATCATAAAAGGAAAGGAGGACCAAGAGCACAGGTTAGGAGGGGGAAAACAGCTCCCAGCTTAGGTAGATAAAGCCAGTGCCTTGATTTGATCAGCGACCTTCCTCTAGTAGTCATAGGAGGAGATTTTAAAGTAGGGGACCACTAGCAGTACAGTCTACACCTATTTATTCACAGGGTTCCTTTATACCAGCGGCACAGATGATTAGTATGCCTGTTTGTGGGTTCTGTGGATGGAGGCATGAAAGGGAGTGTCGGTGACAGTCAAGTGCCTGTTTGAAATGCAGGCAGTATGGTCACTTCATTAGTAGATGTCCATTATAGGGTGAGCAGCAACCATCTGCTATTATTTCTCAATCGACTATATAGATGAGTCAAAATGTGGTCATAGAGACTTCAAGTAGAGGCAGAGGCAGAGGTCAGGCTCCTAGCAGTAGTCAGGCCCCAACGGGCAGAGATTAGGGCAGAGTATTTGCAGTTAACACCTAGGAGGCACAGAGATTAGACAATATGGTTACAGGTACTATTCTGATTTAGAATGAGATTGCTGATGCTTTATTTGATTCTGGTGCTACTCATTCCTTTGTGTCACCTCATTTTGCACCTAAATTGAATAAGGAAAGGAAATTGTTGCATGTGCCTTTAGTGATTACTACCTCAATGGATGAGAGTATTGATGTGGACTATTACTATCCTGACTATGTGATTGAAATTGATGATAACATATTGTGTGCTGATTTGATTGAACTACCTGTGTTAGAGTTAGATGTGATTTTGGGTATGGATTGGCTTACGACACATAGGACAGTTATTGATTGTTATGAGAAGAAGGTTAAGTTTCAGCTTGAGGAGCAGCCAGAGTTTGAGTTTCAAGATGATAGACAAGAGTTCAGAGTTAATCTGGTTTTTGCTATCCAGGCCAGAAGGATGATAGGGAAAGGCTGTTCAGCCAATTTGGCTCATATGATAGATGTGCAGAAGTCTTCTGTGGAGCTCGATCAGATACCTATAGTTTAGGAGTTTTCTGATGTGTTCCCTGAGAAGTTGCCAGGATTGCCCCCAGATAGGGAGATTGAGTTTGAGATTGAGGTGAATTCAGGCACCGATCCTATATCCATTCCTCCTTACAAAATGGCACCAGTAGAACTAAAGGAATTAAAGGTGCAATTGCATGAGTTATTGGATAGAGGGTTTATTAGACCGAGTAGTTCTCCATGCGGTGCTACGGTACTATTTGTAAAGAAGAAAGATGGCTCCTTGATGTTGCATATCAATTACAGGCAGCTGAACAAGGCGACAGTGAAGAACAAGTATCTGTTGCCTCGGATAGATGACTTGTTTGATTAGCTGGAAGGTCCTAGTCATTTCTCGAAGATTGATCTGAGGTCCGGGTATCACCAGTTGAAGATTAAGAAGGGTGATATACCTAAGACTGCTTTTAGGACCCGATATGGACATTATGAGTTTTTAGTGTTGCCATTTGGGTTGACTGATGAATCAACTGCATTTATGGATAGGATGAACAAGGTGTTCATGCCATTTTTGGATAAGTTTGTCATAGTATTTATTGATGACATTCTTATCTATTCTAGGAGTGAGGAGGAGCATACAAAACATTTGAGAATTATATTACAAACACTTCGAAAGCATTAGTTGTATGTTAAGCTATCTAAATGCCAGTTTTGACTAACCGAAGTATGTTTCCTTGGGCATATGATTTGTAAGGATGATATTAAGGTAGATCCTTAGAAGATAGAAGCAGTTGCGAATTGGCCTCAGCCTATTAGTGTTTCTGAAGTTCTCAATTTTCTGGGTATAGCAGGGTATTACAAGAGGTTTGTGAAGGATTTCTCCAGGATTGCAGCTCTATTGACTAAGCTGATGCGGAAATAGGAACGTTATCTGTGGACTGATGAGTGTGAGAATAGTTTTCAAACTTTAAAGTCCTGCCTCACTAGTGCTCCATTGCTAGTATTACCAGCTGAGGGTGAGAAGTTTACTGTGTATTGTGATGCTTCATGAGTCGGATTGAGGTGTGTATTGATGCATAATCAGAGAGTGATTGCTTATGCTTCTCGTCAGTTAAAGAAGCATGAAGCGAACTATCTGACACATGATTTGGAGATGGCAACAGTGGTATTTGTATTGAAGATTTGGAGGCATTATCTGTATAGGTCTAAATGTGAGATATATACTGATCATAAGAGTTTGCAGTATATATTTCAGCAGAAGGATCTGAACCTCTGGCAGCGTAAATGAGTGGAGTTACTTAAGGATTATGATTGTGAAATCCTATACCATTCGGGCAAAGCTAATGTGGTAGCTGATGCATTGAGCCAGAAATCTATGGGTAGTCTAGCTCACATCTCAGTTATCAGGAGACCATTGATCCGTGAGATGGGTGAGTTAGTTGATTTGGGTATAGAGTTGGATTTGGGATCCTAGGATCTTAACCAGGCTCTGATAGCCCAATTTCGGGTGAAGTCACTGTTGATTGATGATATTAAAGCAGCTCAGGATAGGGATCCATATCTACTAAAGCTCAAGGGAGAGGTACAAAATGGCAAGATGACATAGTTTACAGTCGATGGTGATGTACTAAAGTGTGGGAAACGGATAAGTGTACCTGATTTTGATGGGCTACGGGATCGGACTATGAGAGAGGCTCACTATTTAGCATATAGTGTACATCCAGGGATTACCAAGATGTACCGTGATATGAGGGATGTATATTGGTGGCCTAGTATGAAGAGAGATGTAGCTTAGTTTGTATTAAAATGCTTAGCTTGTCAGCAGGTTAAGTTTGAGTATTAGAAGCCATCAGGGTTGCTACAGGAGATTGAGTTGCCAGAGTGGAAATGGGAACAAGTTACCATAGATTTTATAGTTGGTCTACCGAGGACTACGAGGGATTATGACTCCATATGGGTAATTATAGACCGGTTAAAGAAATTTGCTCATTTTCTGGAGGTTAAAACCAGCTACTCGGCAACTCAGTATGTACAGTTGTATATGGATAAGATTGTGTGCCTTTAAGGAGTTCCTTTGATGATTATCTCAGATAGAGGTCCACTATTCACCTCCTGATTTTGGTAGAAATTTCAGGAGGCTATGGGTACTCAGTTACGATTCAGTATTGCTTTCCATCCGCAGACTAATGGGCAATCAGAGAGGACAATCCATACTTTGGAAGATATACTTCAATTGTGTGTTCTGGATTTCAAAGGTAACTGGGATCAATATCTGCCATTGATTGAATTCTCATATAATAATAGTTATCACTCTTCTATTGGTATGGCTCCATATGAAGCACACTATATGGTAGGAAGTGTAGATCTCCAGTATGCTGGGTGGAACTAGGAGAGAAGCAGCTAAAGGGTCCAGAACTGATCAAAGAAACAATAGAAGAGGTGCCTATGATTAGAGATCGGATGAAGACTACTTTTAGTAGGGAGAAGAGTTATGTCAATCTGAAGCGAAATGATGTATACTTTGCAGTTGGTGATCATGTCTTCCTTAAGATCTCACTGATGAGTGGTATTATGAGATTTGGGAATAAGGAAAAGTTGTTACCAAGGTTTATAGGTCCATTTAAGATTCTCGAGAAGATTGGTAATATGGCCTATAGACTGGCTCTTCCACCTAATAAGAGCCATGTTCATCCAGTTTTTCATATCTCGATGCTGCAGAAATATGTGTCTGATCCATCTCATATATTAGAGGTACAAGATGTGGGACTCAATGAGGACTTGTCATATGAGGAGCTTTCAGTAGAGATAATTGACCGGCAAGTCAGATAGTTGCAGAACAAGGAGATTCTCATGGTAAAAGTGCTTCGAAGAAACCAGTCGATGGAAGAGTGCACTTGGAAGAGTGAACAAGAGATGAAGGACAAATACCCATTCCTGTTCCATCAATGAGGTACGTATTTAATTTAAATTCGAGGATGAATTTATTTAAAGGGGGTAAATATAATACCCTAGGAAATCATATCTTATATATATAATCTAATTCTCAGTATATGATTTAAAGGCATTGAAATGATGAGAAATAATTTTAGAGACACAGTTAGAAAGTGAATGTAATACTTTTCCGAAAATCGGCGGTGTCGGGAACACTGCCTAGAAATTAACAGTCCGGTCAATAAAAGAATTTCTGATTCTAACCAGGGGTAAAAGATCACATGAATGCATGTGTAATTTTGGTAAAAATAAAGAAGTGAAAAATATTTAGGAACACTAAAAAAGTAACTGATGGCAAAACTGAAAATAAATGAAACTTCAACGGAAATAGTGAAAATTGGTCTGTCTGGGTTTCAAATTTGTTCTGAAACTATTTTTATAAATAAGTGTAAATTAAAATAAGCCTTTTGATTCCCCACTTTGAAACCCAATTCTTAACAAAATTATCAGAATAAATTACAAAAGAAGTTGGGTTTAAGGTATGAATACTTGAATGTTTAAGGGCCAAAATATAATTTTTCATTTTTGCTTAATATATAAGGATGCCTTAGACAAAAATTGGCTATCTTCTTCTTCTTTCTCCATCTTGGCCGAACCTCCTCCCTCATTTCTCCTTCCATTTTCAAGTTCTTTCTTAAGGCAAAATCAAAGAATACTTAAAATCAATCTTTAATTTCGTGTTTCCCATCTTTGAATTGCTTGGAAAACTTAAGAAAAACAAAGAATTTCTTCCAAGGCATTTCGGCTAGATCATCAATTTGAGGTAAGAAATTAATTTGTTTAATTTTATGGTTTATTTAGATGAATTGCATGAGTTTTAGGTTAGATTGCATCAATTGATGCATTTAGATAGAAATCCCTAATTTCAAGCTATAAATTAAAGTTGTGTGCTTTGGCTATTTGAATTTGTGTTAGTTAATGTTAATTAAGTTTAGAATATATTAATTGGAGTCTAATGGATAATGAATTTGTGATTATTTTGGTGTAGATAACAAAAAAACACAAGATTGCCAATATTGCCTCCTTTAAAGAAATTGGTGGAAATCAATTTTTCTATGCAATTGGAAGCTTTTAGTAAGTCTTATATTCATCCTTTATCATGCCTAATGCATTGAAATATTGATTGAAAACCCTATGTAAAACCCCACTCTTGGCCGAACCAAAAGTTACTATTCATACCTATGGTTTTGCTTGATTTTTCTTTGGTATTCCTTAGCTATTTTGATCCTTTTAATGTTGTTTACTATTTTATATTTGTTGCCTATTGTGTTGTTGACAATGTGGCTTTATTGTTGATTGAATGGGCATTGTTAACTTTGCACCAAAACCTAGCCAAATTGCCCATTCAACCTTGCCCACCAAGTGTTTGATAAAATGCCTAGTTGTAATTCCATAGGCCTATTGCGTTTTTCTTCCATAGGCCTACCATTTGAATTTCATCGTCGCTAGCGACGTTGGCATGCCAATTGGCCTACCGATTTCCTTTGTATAGCCAACATTTGTTCCATACTTTTGTTGTTTGCCAAACTGATTATCATTGATTACATATTGTATATTGCAATGCCATTGATTAGATCGCTACTTGATTTGAATGATATTGAGCTTATTGTCATTGATGATACCATTTTTGCATAATGGTATCTATTGATATGATATTCACTTGTATTGACCTAAATGTGATTTGACAGAGCTGTCGCTCCGACAGGGTAGAGGGTATATACTGTCGGCAATGTGCACATTGATATTGATGCCCTAGTTGGAAAGGGTTATTGGTCTTGGGCATAAGACCTGATCAGTCTTATGTTTACTTGATATGAGATCGACTGTGTGATTACACATAGTCTATGTGTTTCAGGGCCCTATATCTGTCTTACCATATGATTCCATGCCATTGCTATAACCATTGATCTTCCTGTTATTTACTGTCACTGATTCTATAATCTGACATTATTGATATCGGTACCATTATTTCTTTATTGTTATAAACCATTGATCCATCCTATTTTATTTGCGATATATATAGATTCACTGAGTATCTTATATACTCACCATTTCCTTGTTTAACCATTTTAGGGGAAGAGTAGATTGCAAAATCGCAACTTTAGATATTCTGCGGATTTCTGCTCACTTTTGATTAATGTAAATATTATATGTTCTGTATTTTTGGTGTTCACGTTCTAACTGCTCCATAGGGTATGTATGGGTTAGTTAGGATATGAACATGTATATATATGTGATGATGTTTTATAGTATATGATGATAATATGATATGTGATGATAGTTATTACAGCCAACTGCACTAGATTACAAAAAGAATTGCAGATTGACAGAATAAATGATAACTAAGTAAAATAAATAATAAATTGATGGTTATAGATATTGCATGTGATACTGGGTTCTACGAGTACCGGTTGCCATTGGCATCTCTTGTATCCTAGGACCGTCGTGATCTGGAAACGGGTTGTGATAGAAACCCTATCTTGAATGCATGATATAGTTCTCAATTTATGGTTTAAAAGCATTGAAATGATTGAAATAATTTTAGAGACACAATCAGAAAGCAAATGAAATACTTTTTCAAAAATCGTCGATGTCGAAAACACTACCGATAAAATAGCAGTCCAGTCAACAGATAAATTTCTGATTCTGACCAAGGGATAAATAATCATACTAATGCATGTGTAATTTTGGTAAAAAGAAAGAGATGAAAAATGTATAGGAACACTGAAAAAGTAAGTGATGGCAAAATCGTAAATAAATGAAACTTTGAGGGGTATAGTAGAAATTAGTTTGTCTGAGTTTCAGAATGGCTCTGAAATAATTTTTATAAATAAGTATAAATAATAATAATAATAATAAGCCTTTTGATTCGCCACTTTGAAATCTAATTTCCAATAGAATTGTCAGAATAAATTACAAAAGAAGTTGGGGTCAAAGTATGAATACTTGATAGTTTAAGGACCAAAATATAATTTGCCATTTTGACTTAATATATAAGAATGCCTTAGACAAAAATTTGCTCATCTTCTTCCTTCTTCCATGGTATGGCCGAACCCTTTCTTCCTTTCTTCCTCCATTTCCAAGCTTGTTTTCTTAAGAAAAGTTATAGAAATCTTGAATTCAAGTATAGTTCTTCTATTTCCAACTCATTTCTTCCTTGAAATTGCAAAGGAAACCAAGGAATTCTTGAAGGGAAATTTAGGTGGATCTTCCTAAAGAGGTAACTAATTAGTTTGCTTGGTTTTATGGTTAGTTTAGATGATTCAGATGATCAATTAGATTGGTATAGTGTTTGATTACATCAATTGATGCATTTGAACCCTTTTCCCTCGTTCCAAACCCTAAAGTGAAGTTGTTTGATTTGGTTTGATGATTTAGTATTAGTTTATGTCAGAATATGTTAATTGGAGGCTAATGGATGAATTATTTGTGGTTGATTTCTTGTAAAAAATCATAATTGTCATAGTTGTGGTTTTTACCTCCTTTGAAGCATTTGGTGGAAAATCAATTTTCCTAAGTAATTTGGAGTGCTAGGTGAGTTTAATATGCATCATTTATCATGTCCCAAACATTAAAATTTGAATTGGAAACTATATATGAAAATCAAGTGTTGACAGAACCCAAAACTACTATTCATGCCTTGAAATTATTTGATTTTTCCTTTGAATTCCTTAGCCATTTTGATCCTTTGAATGTTGTTTAATGTTGTATAATTGTTGCCTATTGTGAAACCTTGAATGTGAGCTTGTTGTTGGATAATTGGGCAATACCAATTTTGCACCAAAACCTAACCTAATGGCTTGTCCAACTTTGCTCACCATGTGTTAGATGAAATGCCTAGTTATATTGCCATAGGCCTATCACATTTTTCTTCCATAAGCCTACCATTTGAATGCCATTGTTGCCAGTGACATTGGCATGCCAATTGTACCTACCGATTACCTATGTATAACCTATCTTTGTTCCCTACCTTTGTTGTTTACCAAACTAATTATCATTGCTTATCTATTGCTTAATGCAATTCCATTGATTAAATTGTTACTTGAAATGATTGATATTGAGATAATTGCTATTGGTGATATCATTGTTGCATAATGGTATCTAATGATATGTTTCACACTTGTATTGACCCTAATGTGGTTTGATAGAGTTGTCGTTCCGACAAAGCAGTGAGTACATACTGTTGGCAATGTGCACATTATTTATTAATGCCCTAGCCGGGAAGGGTTATTGGTCCTAGCCATAAGACCTGATCAGTCTTATCTTTATTGATATGTGATTGATTGTGTGATTACACATAGTCTACGTGTTTCATGGCCCTATATCTTCTTACCATATGATTCCATACTATTGACATGACTATTGACCTTTCTGTCATTACCTATTACTGATTCTGTAATCTGATTATATTGACTTATTGTCACCATTACTTCCTCTATTGTTACTTATTATTGATCCAAATTATTTTATTGGCGATGCATATTAGATTCACTGAGTATCTTATATACTCACCTTTTTCCTTGTTTAACCATTTCAGGTGCAGAGTAGATAGCATAATCCCAACTTCAGACATTTTATGGATTTCTGCAACTTTTTGATAGCAATGTAATTATATTAAATACTGTATTTTAATGTTCATAATCTAGCTGCTCCATGCGGTATGTATGGGTTAGTTAGACTACGAACATATGTATATGACTTATTATGATATATGAATATTGATATGACATGTTATGATGGATGTTACAGCCAACAACATTAGAAATCACAGATAGTTTACAAAATTGCAGAATAAATAGTAACTCAATAAATTGATTAATTATTGGTAGTTATAGATTTTGCATATGATACTGGGTTCTACGGGTGCCGATCGTCGTTGGCATCTCCTGCATCCTAGGACCGTCACATAGATATCTCAATGTTTTGTCTGTTCAGTAATTCAACCGAATCCATGCAAGTATGGCAGATAAATATGAATTTAGTCACGTCTCAATTCATATTAATTCACCAGTAATGTACTCTTAGACTATGATACTCTTTATTTCTCATTATCAATTTCATACAATTGCTTTACACTCTTTAATACTTAACCAGTTACTATACAATCAATAATTTTATCAGTCAAAGTACTTTCTGTTAGCTTTATTGATTAAGAATTTCTTTCTTAAGTAGCTTAATATTATCAATCAATGTGGATTTTATCTAAAACTGGCTATCTGAGCCTAGTTTCGATCTTGAAATCCCTATTTCCATTTCAATTCCCCATATCAGTCAGTTCTTCCATTTCCCATATCAATAAACTTCCAGTAACTGCGTTGGGCTGTCTTTCCATAGATTTCAACTATATATATATATATATATATCACAACATACTTGTATTCAGATGATACCATATCTACATACCTGTACTCAGATTTTTCTGATCAGTGCAAATCTTGCATTTAATTCCATGCAAATATTTCCGTTGAATTAGAATGCAATTTTTTTTCTTAGTCTTTACTATGCAGTCTAGTACACATACACCATTTCTATACTCACTATTATTAGAGTAGAAATTCCTAACAATTACCTCAGTAACTGCCTATCCAATTTCAATTTAAGTGCAATGCAAGAACTTTCCAAGAGGTCACCCATCTTAGTACTACATTCACCCAAGCACGTTTAACTTTCGAGTTTTGATGGAATCCAAAGCATTAGTGCTAGTATGATCGCATCCTAAATCAAACAGTATTTAAATAATTTCATTATGTACTGATAACATACCTATCACTGTATTGTCTGCTTGTAGCTTCTCTGATACCATTTTGATTCATCTGTACTATTGTCTATAAAATTCATTTAACGGTCTATTACTTATTTCTTACTGAACAATCTTTGCGATTATGACCTTATTGACCACATCTGGGATAGACACGCCTATGTCAAATACACTTCCCTCCATGTTTTAGATTCATATACTGGCATATTAAGTGCTTGAAACATCATCCTGGAAAGATTCAATAAAGAACTCAGATACTGTCTATCTAGTAAAACCTCTTCTCTAAACTTTTCTCTAATTATCAGACTACAATTGCTAATCTATTTTGGATACTACGTACGTCTATCTTTATTGGGAGCTGTCACACCCCAACTCCAGTGGTGTGATGATCCTAGGGCAAGGGTAGGCTTAAGACCACCATAAACTCGTAGAACACTCATATCCTAGATCTCATAAATAATACATATCCAAACCATATATAGTTATCATTATAAATATTCATTTGTATGATTCATGAAATAACCATTTGTACACTTACATTCATTATCATATGATTTCCTCTTATTTCTTACCGATCAAAAGATACATTCCACATCAATAAGGATCAAGGGCAGCCCAATTGTAACAATCTAGACATCAAAATAATATTACCCTTAACATCTAACTACGAAACTCTAGAGTATACTCCTCATACATATAATATCATAATACAAACTGATGAATATTTATATATATACATATCTATGTATCTCAAAAGAATTACATAGAGTCTTCTTGGAGGAATGAACCAAGAAGTTCTGTCTTCTATATTAGCTCCCTCTCGAGCTACACTATCACCTGAAATCCATAAAAGAGGAGTGAACTTTCAACTTAGTAAGATATAAACATGCAAAGTAAAGGTCAAACCAAAGGATCATGGATAAATAAATATCATAAGGTTATGCTTACAAGAACATAAGTGCTCACAATCGAATAGCACGATTAAATCATATGATAGACCTGTAGAGTGCATCAGTAGCCTTGCGACCTTATCACAACAGAGCGCACCAGTAGCCTTGCTACCTTATCACAAACATATGCTTGGCCAGGCATATGCCTAAAACTCATGGTCCCCACTAGGTGGAACACTAATAAAAACCCTATCAACTAGGTTCCCAAAGTGTACGATGGACCAATGAATTTACTCTTATTAGGAAAAGCATTCTATACATATACATATCATGGGTCATATAGCTTGAATTTCACAAGAAATAATATTGGTCGCAAGACCATCAACATATAAACATGAAATTATTCAAGTTAACAAATAGGTCTTATATAAGTTTGGTCCAAGGAAGAATGACCAATTCATTTTCGTATATATAGTAATTACATGGGACAATTTATCTTTTGCTTGAGGATATCATAGAGACTTCAATATATGGTTGCACGGTATAACATTTCATAATAGAAAGATCATTTAATGGATATTAAGAAGAATAGAACATTCAGTTTCAAGAAAACAGTGTGCATATGCCATGTTTATACTTACCTCAAGAAATTTATCCTTGAATCTCTCTTAATCACTGGTACATTCAATAAATCTTTGCTAATTCCTTGAGTCCTCTTCTTCTATGACATTTCCCCAAATACTCAAAATTAGGGTTTCCTCAATTAATAATATATAATATGGTTCCTTATAATTTTAACTATCTTATAGTCTCTATTATTGTTTACTAACATTAATTTAATTCATCCCTTACAGAAAATCTGGAAATTTGGATATACTTACTATTCACATCACTATTCATCAAATTTCATAATTTCTGGTATATTCCATATTACTCAAAATTTATAGCCTTAATGCTCATAAAAGGTTCTATGCACTCATAGTTAATTATTTTAACTACCAAAGATCTTAATCTACAAAGAAAAATGAAATTTGGAGACATTACCTTATTTTCCCCAAAAATCAATTATAGAAGAATCTGAGCTTGGAATAAGGATCTAATGCCTTGAATGTGATAATTTAATGATCTAATGCATTAACTCTGAGTATTAATGCACTAAAAAGTAAATGGCACAGATTGGAGAGAGATAAGAGAAGAAATGAAGAAGAAAGAAAGAAATGGGAAGAAGTTTTCGTGAGAAAATTGTTACTGCTTCTCCTTTTAAATAAGTCACTGCCTCACTAATCCCACTTCGCTAAATCCCTCTTCGCCAAACTCACTTCGCCAATTCTCCATTTCGCCAATTCCACTTCGGCAATCCCACTTCGCCAATTCTCCACTTCGCCAATGTCATTTCGGCAATCCCACTTCGTAGAATTCCACCTAGCAAAATGCCACCTCGTCAATTTCACCTCGCCAATCCCACTTCGCAGAATTCCATCTCGCATAATGCCACCTCGGCAATTCCACCATGCCAATCTCACTTCTCAGAATTCCACCTCGCAGAATGCCACCTCGGCAATTCCACCTCGCCAATCCCACTTCGCAGAATTCCACCTCGCAGAATGCCACCTCGGCAATTCCACCTCACAAAATGCCACTTCGCCAATTTCTACCTCAATCAGCCTTTATCCATCTCAAAATCAAGGAGCTAGCTCGCACTACCTATATCTTCCGAGCTAGAAACCTTCCTCGCCAACTCACACTAAACCAGCTCGCAAAAGAGCTACAAGCATCCAAACTCCTCCATTCTCTTTGTCACTTAAAATAGACACTTAGGGGTCCAACATATCTAAAATTTAGATCGAAAGAAGATCTGTACCATTTATGATAATTTATAAATTTCATCCAGACTTTTCTCAGTCTCCACATTTCAGAATAAACAGCAAACTCAGGCTTACTGCAGGATATAAGGAACTAGATAAGTTCTGATTGAGAAAGCATATCTCCTCACACACACAGAATCTTACAAAACTGATTTACAAACTTAAAGATAAGATATAAATCTATAACTCTTATGATTTACATTTTTCCAAATTATTCCTTTAAGATCATAAAAACTGACTCACAAAATCTTTCATGCATACAGAATTCTGAAATTCTTCAAAACATTAATCTATCCACAACATCTCAACAAACATGCAATAAAAAATAAATAATAAAAAAAATGTAACAGGTATTACATTCTCCCCCCTTTAATTAAATTCATCCTCAAATTTTAAAGAACTTACCTTGAACCTGAAATCAATAGGGGTACTTGTCTTGCATGCTCTGCTCACTTTCCCAAGTACACTCTTCTATAGCTTGATTCCTCCATAGGACCTGAACCATTGATATATCTTTATTTCTTAGCATCTTGATCATTCGGTCCACAATGGCAATCGGATTCTCTTCATACGTCAAGTCTTGTTTAAGATCCACTACCGGAACTTGTAGCACATGAGAAGGGTCGGCGACATACTTCCGAAGCATCGATATATGGAATACCGGATGCACACTATCCATGCTAGGTGGCAAAGCTAACTTGTATGAAACCTCTCCAATCTTGCTTAGAATCTCAAAGGGTCTAATAAATCATGGAGATAGCTTGCCTCTCTTGCCAAACTGTAGAACCCCTTTCATTGGTGAGATCTTTAAAAACACTATATCTCCAATGAAAAACTGAAGGTCTGTTCTCTTTGGATCAGCATAACTCTTTTGACGACTAAAAACCGTCCTCTCTTGGATCAATGGAATCTTTTCTGATGCATATTTTATCAATTCTGATCCTTCAATATACTTTTCTCCAACCTCATCCCAACACAAAGGAGATCTACATTTTCTGCCATACAAAGCTTCATAAGGGGACATCTTGATTGTGGAATGGTAGCTGTTGTTGTAGGAAAATTCTATCAAAGGCAAATGAGCATCCCAATTTCCTCCAAAGTCCAGAATGCACATCCTCAGCATGTCTTCTAGAGTTTGGATAGTCCTCTCTGATTGCCTATCTGTTTACGGGTGAAACGCAGTGCTGAAATCAAGCTGTGTACCCAAGCACTCTTGAAATTTCTGCCAAAATCTTGAGGTGAACTGAGTACCTCTATCTAAAATGATCGAAACTGGAACTCCATGAAGCTTGACAACCTCATCAACATAAATCTTTGCATATTGAGAAGTCGTATAAGTCGTCTTAACTAGCAAGAAATGAGCTAACTTGGTTAATCTATCAATAATAACCCATACTAAATCATGACCTTGTTAGGCATTTAAATTAAATGTTTTTATTAGTGTTTTAGGTGTCATTTTGTACTTAATTAATTTAGTTTTTGTTTAAATTAGATTAATTTTAATATAGTTTTGAATTTCAATTTCAAATTAAGATTTAGTAAAATTTTGGTAGATTTAATAAGATTAAGATTTGATTTTGAATAATATTTGATTTTGATTTTGTTTAGATTATTGATTTTG
>CANXYC010267209.1:0-20431 GCA_948193065.1 Aleurites moluccanus | reverse complement strand
AGCAAGTAATGGCCAACACTGAATCCTGCTGCTGTCAAAGCAAAAATTTCTGAAATTTCCAAACTTCTCATTAAAATTTTAAAATTTTCCAAACAAAATAAAATTGATAACTACACTTCAAAAATTGCAGATATTACAGATTTTAATTTCTATCAATTGATCATCATCCAGATCATGATTGTGCATATAATCCTTTAACAAGAGGGGATACGACTGTCTCATATATAGTTGATTAGAGTTTGCTACTACTTTTATGCCGGGCTATCCACATACCGGCATATAGGTATGTGGTGGCTCTAGTTGGTTATATAGTGAGCCCGTGGTCAGCCATTTATGAAATTTATTCCTCCAAGTAAACAGAGTTAAAGTCCTATGATGTCAGGTTCTTCTTGGTGTTAAATCCTTGGCCGAGGTATTTTAGATTGATTAGAAAGGACGGTTTCTAATGAGTATCTAATTCAATCAAGAAAAAACAGAATAACATATTCATAAAGTTTCAGTATTAGGGTTTGATATCCCATCATGATCCTAGCTGAGACCGAGACTTTATAATAAAGGGATTCTAATGCATGTAATCATGATCCTAAAGATTAATGGAATATTAATCTTCATTCAATATTCATTTCTAATTAGGTAATCATGATATCTTATGATAAGGATCATTCGTGACTTATAGGATCAATCGGTCAAATGAAAATTTTCGATTGTTAGAGAAAAGGTTTTCTCGGGACATTTTAGTAAATGTCATATTCCATTGCTAATTAGATATAAACCTAGAAAGTCATATACAAAAGGATGTTGTGATTTTGGACTGATATTATTTTGATTAATTAATTAATTAAGATAATTGGGTTTAGTAGATCCCTATCATGTCCCGATGCTCAATCCAAAATATTAGATTTGTCAATTTATCCTAATTTATATTTGTTATAAATTGGTGAAATAAATAAATTGAAGGACCTAAAAGATATTTGGTATAGATATGTAATTAGTGATTTAGGGTTTGGGTTTGAGAAATTCCTAATCCCAAAATTGAATTTATGGTATGAAATCCCTAAATAGATTTAGGGTTACTAATCTCTGAATTGGGATTTAGATAATTGGAATCCCTAAATGGATTTTAGGGTTACTAATCCCTAAAATGAGTTATAGGGTTATTGAAATCCTAAAGTGGTTTAGGGATACTAAATCCTAAGTGGAGAGTGATTTGTGTCATTAGTTGACATATGACAATCTTGAATCTTCTCCACCTCATCTAATTGCATGTTTATGTTTTGACACATGGCTTAAATATGTGACAAGTGTTTAGGAACACTCAACACATGTTTAACCATTAACCACTAAATAGTTAGTGGATTATGATGTGTCAAAATTTGAAGAAATGAAAAATATATTTGTGTATTTTAAAGTGTGTTGGCAGGAATAGCAAGATGAAAAGTAGGGTGAATTTGTTTTCATGTCTTTAGTTCTCTCATCTTATATTTTCTCTTCTTCTTGGACTTTCTTTGTGTTTTGTCTTTTGAGTTTATAACTCTAAAGGCTTAAAGAGAGAAGATTAAGAGATATTAAAGGATCTTGCATATGTATATGCATGTATGTTTCTTATTACCATTGCACATGGACTTTTGAAGTTTAGGATGTGTTGAGAAAGGTAAACTTGTATTCCAAATATCATTGAAGTCTTCTATCAAGCCTAAAGGTTGGACTTTGTACATTTACTAAGAATAAAAAGCGCTCAAGAAAAAGAGTAGAGGTTCTCAAGCATTAGTGCTCATCCAATCAAGTCAAAACTACGACTCTAGTGGACAGACTGGAGACGTCATATTTATGGCGTTTGGTGACCGAGCGAAGGAAGAGTGTGTTCGATACTTCAAGAGGTAAAATTGGTTTTTACTCTCTCTTCTTCCATTCTTGAGTCTTTTCATGTTAGTTGAAAGTCGTTTTGGCAACCAAGAGATGAGTGAATTGTCTAGAATAATAAATTAAAAATTAATAAAATGAAAAAAGGAAGAGAAAAATCAAACACGAGAATTTTATAGTATTAAGGCCATCACTTGCCTACGTTCACTACTCAAGATCACACTTGAGTATTTTGCTTGATCTTTTTGCGGGTGCAAGATAAAACCCAAGTTTTTAGGCTCACACTCAAACCTTACAAAGTGTTTTCAAAGGCTCAAATTTCAAATCTTTACAAGTGTTTTATAAAATGCTCACACTCAAACCAATATAATTGTTTTACTAAGGCTCACACTCAAACCCTTAAGAATTATAAGAAATGAGAAAAAGAAAATCCCCTTTTATTTTTTCACAACTCTCAAACAATTAATTAGTCTTGACCAACCCCAAAATTTACAACTAATAACTTATAAATGGTTTTATAATAAATAAACTTTTCAAGTCATAAATATGAATGATTTGGTCCACTAGCTTAATAATACATTTTCAATTATTATTATTGTATTTTTAAGCGTCCCGCCAACTCATATTTATAACTTTAGATGAAATATAGCCATTTGGCTTTATTTAATGTCAAAAAGTATAGTTGACAATTTTTTTAATGGCTAGTTTTTATTGTTGATTTTTTAGAGTAGCGAAAGCTACTTAAAATATAGTGGGGCTACTTAATTAGTAGCAGGTGCTACTTAACTCATTTCCCAAACTTGAACTACTAGACCTTCTAGACGTCTTAGTAGCGGCTGTGACTGATTGGTAGTAGGCGCGACTTTATTTCTTCATATCTTGAGCTATACAACTTCAAATTATGATTCATTTTTTTGTTGCAAATTTTGAGATGTTTATTATAACTTTGTAGTTTATTCCAACTCCAAAATCATCCATATTTATTCTCTAAAAAATACAAATATTTTCTTGATCTAATCTGAAAGATAGTTTGTGCATTTTTCACTAATTCTTCAATTTCTCCTTCCGTAGAAATAAAAATTACTTGATTCTTTTTTTTTCATATAAAAGTAGACATCAAGAGTTTCAATCATGTTAAATATCATAAAAAAATTCTTCTTTTATAATTCTCAGTAATATTTTCAAGTTGTCTCATTTGTTCTGTCTTAGTTTATCAGCTTGAGTATAATTCATTTAAAAATTCATATCTGCCTTTTCAGATGTCCAATACTCAATCTAATTTATGTTCCCAAAACTAAATATTCATATATGGTTGTTCTACTAACTTCTTCCAATTTATATAGATTGTAGCTTTAATCAGGACTCTGGGTAATTCTGTTAGTAATAGCTATGCTCTCTTGACTGATTTTCTTTTTATCTATTTGGTACTTTATGGCTTCACTTCATGATGTCAATATGAATTCAAATTTCATATTAAAATTTCCCATTTAAACTCTTTCAAATGTGTTAAACCTATGGTTTAATATTGGTCATGATTTCTCACGCCTTAACCAACTCAAACAAAATTATTATCATAATTAACACGTTGATACGTTTTGTTATCATCAAAATCAACATCAAATCCAAGGGATCCAATAATCTCTCCCTTTTTTATGATAACAAAACTATATATACAAGTATTTAGGAAACATGTGAAAAGTCTCAATTTATATTTTGTAAATAACACTTGTATAACCTCTCCTCCTTTTTGATATCAACAAAAAGATTTTGCACTTCCTTTTAAAAATGAATTGCTCAACACATAAAGGGGTTCAAATAATTTCTCTCTCTATTTCAAGCATTTCTCCCCCCTTAATAAATAAAAAATGTTCAAGGGCACGAGATCATCAAAGTAAAAATATTTTTCAAAACATATTTAAGCAATTGAACATGCCATCAATCAATTTCATAACATATCAATTATTTAAATTTTAAAAGGGGTAAGAGATGATATTTGTTTACCTCTCATGCTCTTTTCCATTGTGGTTTTCTACTATTGCTCTATAGGTAATGTCTTTTATCATATGACCTCTTCATATTGTTGAATGCTTCATAACCTTTAGTACATGGTCTATGTGCTATTCCATTTTCATATGCTTTATATGCATAAGCTTTGTTTGCACCATGTGGAGGTTAATAAACCATTTTTGTTTCATCATTCTTCTTTAAAAATTTATGCATAGAAGAAGTAGAAAAATGCATTTTTGGTACTATTTTTCCTTTGGGTCCATGAAAGTTAGCATTAAGAGCAATTAAAAAAATATAACCTAGATACAATTTTCTAACTTGGCATCTGTATTTCATGTGACCAACTTTACCACAATATTGATACTATATATTATGATGAAAATCATTTCTTTGTCTAAATTGAGGTCTAGGCTTTTGTTATAGTCTTGGTCTAGTATATGCAAATGAATGTCTTTTTGACCTCATGCCTTAGACATATCATTCTTAGGTCTCATGACCTTATGTGGAGGCATTTGTGACACATATAAAGTGGAGCTAGATACCTCAAGAAAAAATGATTTTAAAGGTGGATGATTCACCACCTTCACTATATCCAGGTCTAAACTTATTAGTTGGAAACCTTTGAGATTCAAGAATCTCATCTAACTTATCTTTTCCTTTGCAAAGTTTGGATATAGACTCATCATGAGTAGCTAATAAATCCTTCAAATTTTTATTTTCATTACAAATATCATCAAGACTTTGAGTTTTTTGAAGGATAATATTTTCTAACTCGCTTTTAGAGGCATTTAAAGTAGCTATCTCATCAATATAGCCATTACATGTATTCAAAATATCATTTGTCATTATTTTCAAATTATCATATTTATTTTGTAATTATCATCATTTTAAAAGGGGTAAGAGATGATATTCAAACTTTGAAAGCAATTATTCCAACATATGCATAACATCATCATTATTAGTGAAGTTAGAATTACTTACCTCATTAGAAGATGTGTCCTCATCAAAAGCTATTAAGGAAAGATTGACCTCCTCATCCTTGCTTGCTTTCTCATCATCATCCGATTTACTTAAATCATCCCAAGTGGCTGTCAAAGCTTTCTTCTTATAATTTTTCTTGTTTTTTAGTCTTGGACAATCAGATTTAATGTGACCATACTTGTCATATTCGAAGCACTTCACTTGATTGCTTTTATGTTCTTGCTTCTCATATGGCTTTTTGGTTCTAAGAATTAAATTTGTTATTTTTAGTGTAAGCATAGCCATATCTTCATCATCTTCCTTAATAATTAGAAATATAAATTGGATATAAATCTCTCTTAATAATTAAATATTTTGTGTCATTAATGTGATTTAATTACTGCTCGATTTGCATATTGTCATTTGATGAAATAATATTTTCAACATTAGGGGGGAGATAATAAAAATTGAGAAATACAATAACGTGAAATACTTCATTATTATCTAAATCCTATAACAAAACAATATGAACAAGAAGCTTAGAAAATAATTTATCTACATAAATTAGCAAATCAATTATCGGATGCACTTGCTAATATAAAATGAGTAACAAAATCTCTTATAATAACTGTTAATGTTTTAATTTGTATTGTCGTCCCACAAAGACAACTTTTTAATATTAATGAATCTCAAGCACGCTTGAAGCGTGGAAGGCTATTAGTTATTGTAATACCCCAGTAGACAGAACAATGGATAGTAAGGAAGTACAGAAGACAATATATATATAAAGGAAGTGAGTAACAAATATAATATTAATTTAGGCAAGAATAGGCTTAATCGATTATGGAAATATATAGAGAATGGTAAAGTATAATATTCATGAATTTTTGAACCTCAACCGGACCACTTTTGAGATACTGTCCAGGAAAATGCCAGAGTTAATTACACTGCCGAAAAAATAGCAGTTCAGCTGATTTAAGAATTTATGACCCAAACTTGGGAGAATTAAGTTAGTTAAGTATATTTTAAATTATGGTAAAAAGAAATAGCTGAAAAAATATTTTGGAACACTAAAAATAAGAATAATGGCAAAATTGTAATTTATGACAACTTTGGGGATAATTATGAAAATTCACTTTCTGAGATCCAGAAATGACCCAAAACTATTTTTAAATGATAGAACAACCTAAAATAAGATATTTTACTCCTCACACTTGAGGTTGAATCTAAACAAAATAGATAGAATAAATTACAGAAAGTTTTGGGGTCAAAACACAAATAAGGAAAATTTTAGGCCAAAATGCAATTAAGCAAAGTTGTGGGACCCATCATTACACCAAAATTCTAGAAATAAGCCAAGGTGACTGGCCATGGAAGTGAGGAGATGATTTTTTTGACAGAAAATAATTAATTATTTTATCAATTAATTGAAAAGGTGACAAATAAGCCAAAATTCTAGAAAATTCTATTTTTTATCTTCAATTTTTTTTGTTGGCTTTTGGTGTATATAAAAAAAGATGATAAGGATAGCTATTGAAAAAGGTGGTTGGCCGAACCAAATGAAAGAAAACAATAAAAAATTTTCTCTTAATCTTTCCATAGAAATCAATCAAAAGAAAATAGGAAAATTGATGAGAGAAAGAAGAGTGATGAAAAAAAAATAGAAAATTGTGTTCAAACTTTTGGTGGAGTAAAAGAAAGTGGGATTCAAGTATTTTAATTTGAGGTATTATTCTTAAACTCATTCTTTTAATTAAATTTGTGTAAGTTATGGTTTAATTAAGTAGGAAATTAATTGATTTAAGCTAAAAAATATAAGAATGAGTTAGGGTTAATATAGTTTCTGAAATATGATTTGAGGTAGTAATTTATTACTAATATTCTAAAATTTTAATGACTGAATTTGAGGATGGACAAAACATGAAAATTGTAGATAAATATTTATTTAGATTTCTGTAAAAGAAATTTGTAAAATTCAAAGTGAGGTAAGAGTTATTAAGAAAAAACTGTGACTGACTTGGAATTAAGTTTTCTCAAAAGTGCTACAGTATTTTTATTGTATATAATTATAGAGATAAAATTAGAAAAAGTGTTAAACATAAAAAGTGTTTATTTATGTCTTATATATAATCCTGTAAAAGAGTTTTGCAATTAGATTTGTGGTTTAAGATATATTAGGTCATAAGTGTAATCTACCCGAATTGACTAATAAACAGAACATAGGCTACTGTGTTCTATACATATGAGGACCTTAAAGTATGAATTAGAGAAAGTGTTAAACATAAAAGATGTTTATTTATATGTTATCTAAATGAATGTTAAATATTTTTATAATTGGATGATCAAAAAATTTATTATAGGCATAGAAACAGGATCTATTTAGATAAAGATTTCAAGGCAGTAGTTTAATTTTAGAAATTCACTAATAATTGTATAGTGATCCAAATATTCTGAAATTTGGATATGTTATAATATTATATGTCTATTTTCAATATGAAAAATAATTGCAGTAATTGGATGAGTATAAATTAAGTTAAGAGATAAAATAGTACAGACTACCAGAATAAGATTTCAGGTAGAATGCAGAGTAGCAAGGCTGGTTATAAGCCTAAGTTTAAATTGACAACATAGATTATGTAGTAATGGGATTAATGTGAATTTTAAATATGTTAAAACTTGATATGTCTAGTTTAAGTTGGAATAAGAATTGAAGCAATTGGATAAGTGTAGAAAGAGATATGGATTAAGGAACACAAACTGCCAGTATGAAATATTACACAAAAAAATCTTAGTAATTTGGAAAATTTAGGAATTTCTTTAATATAAGTATAAGTAATGTAATTTTATGTTAAATAGTATCTAAATTATCATTAATTAAATATGTAGAGTCAAGAATGAATAAAGGACTGATGAAAATTGAAAAATGCAAAGAAATAGAACCAAGGAAAAGAAATGGAAATGTAAAGTGCTTAGTGAGGTGAGTAATATACATACTATTTTGCTTGACATTACCTTCAAATTAAATTATTGAAATTGTTATGAAATTGTATTGTTGGCCAAAAATACCAATTGTATGATCTATGATTAATTTCATACCCTTTTATAATCCCAAATGATTTATTTTAAATGAAATTGTATGATTGGCCTAATGCTTCATGTATTGAACCCTTGGAAGTGCTTAAGTTATTTTTGATACCTAATGATTAAGCACTATATGTATGACACTAATGAAATGACAGAAGTTTTAATGACATTGTGCATAGTGGTTTAATGATCCTTGCTAGGAGGGGGTTAAGGTCTTAGCCATGCGGTCTGATCAATCGTATGAGTAAATAGCATGCTACCGGATTGTAGCCTCTGCTTAAATGATCAATAATGATTCTGTCATTTTTATGATAATATAATACGATATGTATCTTTAATGTCAATGATGAACCCATTAATATTGTATATTTTATGTCGTCATTATCTTTCTTGTGAGCAATGCCCTCACCTGGCCTTACAAAGTAAGATAATATGTGTATTACTCATTGAGTATTATTATACTTACCTCGTAATTATTCATTATTTTTCAAGAACAAGGTTGTATTGGCGGCTGTTTTCCAAGTCATCCATTTTTTTAGCTTGGGACGTTAAAAACTTTAATGTAATTATTTGTTTTGAGAAATCATATTTATATACTCTTAGAACTCCATGATACTGTTAGGTTAGTAGTTGTGAGTGTATATGAATACTTTATTTAATGAAAGTTACAAATGATATGAAATACAAATGATGTGAACAAGTTAATGAAGTAAAGATTATAAAAGTGCTATGAATGTTAAAATGCAATTTTTGACTTGGTATGCATATATAGAAATATTTTATATATGACTATGAGAACTAAGGAGTTGAGGTTACAAGGATGATGAAAATATTGGGAGTATAGTTTCTATACAGGTGGTGTAATATGATAAATATGTTATGGGATTAGATTAAAAATACAAGGAAACTCTAACAAAATTTCTATAAGAGTAATAATTATCAAGTAGAATAAAAATAAATAAATGAATGGTTTCAAGTATGAATGATTATAATTGACATGTTAATGGGTTCTACAGGTATCTGGTGACCTTAAGTTTACCCATGCCCTAGGACCGTCACGGCCCAAAAGTTCGTTCGTGACAGTTATAAGGATAAAAGTTCTTGAAAGAGAAAAAGAATAAATAATAAAGATAATTTTATTGAAAATATAAATACTAACATAGATACACTTCCTGAAAAAATATAGGTATTTATAATTAGTAAAAATGAAGAGATATTAATAAATCATATTAGTTATAAAAAAAAAATTGGAATGAAATGGTTATTGACAATTGTTTTACATATAGTGTAATATATTTTTATGAATGAAAATGATAATTTTGAATATGATCTGTTCAGTAATGTTGAAAAGGAGTTAATTGACCAAAATGAAAATATGCAATACAAGTAGAATTAGATTCTCTTGAAAAACATAAGATTTTCGAACCAGTAGTTCAAATACCAGAAGATGTGAAACTATTAGATACAAATAGATTTTTGTGCGAAAAAGAAAATGAGAAAAATAAAATTGTAAAATACAAAGCAAGACGTGTTGCACAAGAGTTTTCATAAAAACCTGAAATCAATTATGAAGAGATATAATCTTCTGTAGTGGATGCAATAATATTTTAATATTTTATTAATATAGCAATGCATGAAAAACTTAATATGCACCTAATGAATATTTTAATATTTTCATATAAAGACTTGATAATAATATTTATATGAAAATTCCTGAAAGATTTTAAATTTTAGAAAAATATAATTTAAATTCTCGAGAAATTTATTGAATTAAATTACAAAAATCTTTGTATGGATTAAAACAATTTAGGCGCATATGGTAAAATCGTCTTAATGAATACTTGTTCAAAGTATAATATAAAAGCAATATTATAAAAAAATTTATATATGAATTTTTCATAATTATTGTATATATTGATGATTTGAATATTATTGAAATTATTAAAAAAATTTCACAATCAACATATTATTTGAAAAAAGAATTTGAGATGAAAGATTTTGAAAAAATAAAATTTTGTCTCGGTTTATAAATTAAACATTTGGCCAAAGAAAATTTTATTTATTAGTCAACTTATATAGAAAAAATATTTCAATGATTTTATATACAAAACATATTTTTATTGAATAATCCAATAGTTGTTCAATCACTTGATGTTAATGAGAACTATTTTCGATCTTGATAAGATAATGAATAAATTTGTGATTTTGAAGTACCATATCTTAGTACAATAAGCTAACTAAATACATCATACTAATAATATAAGGTTTGATATTATTTTTTCATATCTACAAAATAATGGTGAAATTAGTATTCAATAAATTGGTTCAAGTGACAATTTAGCATATTTGTTCACTAAGAAATTTCCTAATACAACATTAAAAATATTGATTCATAATAATGGAATGTAATGTATTAAAGATATTTAGTAATATTGCACATATGAGGAGTTTAACATTATATATTTTTTTTTTCTTAATTAAAGATTTTGTCGCATTGAGTTTTCTTGATAAGATTTTTAATAAGATAATGTACTATTTATAATGCAAGAATATTGTACTCCTTTTCCTTCACTATTTTTTTTTTCTTCACTGAATTTTTACTAGTCAGGTTTTAATGAGACATATTTTTTGTAAAGATGAACATATAAAGAAGAGTGTTATAAATATATAAATTAATGTGAATGTTCATTCATCTATCTCACTACTCATAAATTTTTATATTTAATTTTAATTTTATTACATCATTTATGATTTATAACTAATAATGAATTTATAATTTGTAACTTGTGATGTATTTGGACTCTATAAATAAAAATTTTTATAATTTTATAATATACACTAAAATATAATATAAAATTCTCTCCATACGTCTTCTCATTCTTGTGTCTCCTTTTATATGTTTTTATTTTTGTGTTCTTGCTTATTATTATTTTATTTATTTTTTATAACATATATTAAAATTATTATAAATATTTTAAAAAACTTGACATATAAGACCCACGGATATAAAAAGTAGTTTAATCGTAAAGCGGCCGCATTGTATATAGGAGTTCATTCTCAGAGGACTTGTTGACCACAAAGATGAAAGAATCAACCAATAGAGGCCACGTATATAATAGGATAAAGTAATATGCGTACGGCTATTTGTGAGTATATACACGCAAGAGTTCCTCGGTCACTCTTATTGTATAAGTTACACAAGCTCATGTCACCATTGGCGTTAATTTCATTATTCTTTCAATCAGATTCAAAGCACATTCACTTTGCAAAATGGGTTTGAAGGTATTATTTGAAAATCATCTGCTTGACTAAATTTACAATGTATAATCTTTCTGGGTTCTACTGTTATTATTATTATTATTATTATTATTCAATTTGTTGGGAACTTTTATTTTTTGTATGCTTTTTATTTGTTAGTTAGATCTGAGAATTGATTATTGAATTGTGCATTAGAATCAGTTCAAATCTGTTTTGATTGGATTTATCTCTAATGGGTAAGCCTTTGTTTGTATAATCTTATAATGATCAATGAATATGAAGAACATTTGGGCTTACTTTGCTTAATTTTCTCAGAATTTTTATTTCTTGTAATTGAAATTCTCAATTTCTGCCTTTTAGATCTATGCTTGTCATCTATGTAGATCTAATCAATCTGAATTTACTCATTTTCTTTTTTACTTTGGCTTCTGCAACTTTTTGCATGCTGTTTCTTTTTGTTTTGAGTTTCAGAAAATAAATTGTTTATATTTTTATAACTAAAGACCAGGAGTAGGAACATGAACAATGTAGTTCTTGCTTTCATTTTATTTTTTAATGGGTTCTTGTCCTATTTATAAACAATACTTTTACAACGTCTTCCAGTAGCTTATTGCTTGAGCTAGATGTATGCATTCACATGATTTACAAGCTTAGGAGTAAAGAGTTCCATATATGCATTCCTTGCAATATAGAGCTTGTCACCTAATTCCTATATTTCTTATATTTATTATTCTATGCTTACAGGTTTTGGCACTGTAAATCTAGACTCAGACTACACTGTCTCTATCCTCCTTGTTTGTGTCTCTTGAATAGCTTACAGTGACAGTAGATAATGGCTCTTCTATTAGGAATCTGAATTTTACCCTTTTGGAACTAAAGTTATTTCATTCCTTATTGTGGTATTTGTTTCTTCTCAATGAGATCTTTAGGTCATGACCTTACACAAACCGATGATACTGGAAACTGTTTTGGTCATTTTAGGCTTGCAAAAGATTCATCATTTGGATTTGAAATGAGTGTAATTAGGTGTCCTTGTGTATTTTTTTATCTCAAATAATTGGGTTAGCATTCTGCAGGAGGAATTTGAAGAGTATGCTGAGAAAGCTAAGACTCTCCCAGAAAATACAACAAATGAGAACAAACTTATATTATATGGGCTTTATAAGCAAGCCACTGTTGGACCAGTGAATACCAGTGAGTGATTTGCTCTCATTAGATGGGGCATTTAACCAATAGTTATCCCATTATAAATTTTCCTGACCGAAAATTCAATTCTAGGAATGCATTTTGCGTCTGATTTGCAGGCCGTCCTGGAATTTTCAACCAGAGGGACAGAGCAAAGTGGGATGCATGGAAGGCTGTTGAAGGTATCTATTCAAAATATATGTTTACAAAATACTGTTTTATTTCCTGGTCAATTCAACTGTTGCTTCAGTTCAACGAAAAAAAAAAAAACTCAACTGTGACTGATTATCACAATTGTTTCAGCCCTGATGTAAATTTGTCTTTGGCAGGCAAATCTAAGGAAGAAGCAATGAGTGATTATATAACTAAGGTTAAACAGTTGCTGGAAGAAGCTGCTGCTGCTGCTTCTTAGCGTCTTGGTTTTGTGTATTTGCCCGTTGATTGCCTTTGTTAAGGATGGTTAAAAGCAGTTCAATAACCTTAATACACTGGTAATATGCTGTGGATCTGTTTCTATGTTTTTACTTGTACTATAACGGATTGGAAGCAATATTTTGGGATAGTTTCTTATGTGTGTTTGAAGTTTGCTTAGTCCTTAATAAAATTCCAAAAATTAGCTTTGAGGGTTAAGACTTGTTTGGCATTACCATTTGAGCTGCGATTAAGACATTATGTTTTTTAAATATTGATTAGAAATTATCAAACTTTTAATTATTTTTTTTATCTTTTTGATAAATTTCAGTTGTAATGTAATGCAACTAAACAGCACCATCACATTTCAATTTCTAACACTTAATTTATATATATGTGTGTGTGTGTGTTCTAATCTCGACGCCAAACATAGATTTGTATTTTTTTTTTCTAATTTGTATATTGATTTTCTCTTATTTTCTTTTTCACTTCTAAAATCAGAGAATGAAATGCATATTAATTTGATATAAGCCAAATCTGGATTTTTTTAGGTACCTTCAATCCAAAGTCAATCATTTTTCTCAGCACATTTCCCAACAGTCAATAGATCAAGGAAGTTAAATATTTTGAACAATTTCATCAATTTCTTGATCAAATTTTAAGCATATATATTATGCTATAAATTAATCAAACTTTATGGTATTGTTCCATCTCCACAATCAGTCCCAATTATTATTATTATTATTATTTTCATTGCGTGAATCAATCAGTTTCAAATGGATATATTAAAATGTTGATTTCAACATAAGAAAATCCTAGTTCAGGGTAATTAATCATCAGAGAGTAAGTTATGAAGATTTCCTTTTTGGCCAAATCATCTATCAATCCAATACATAGTTCTAATTTTTTAACCATAAGTTTTCTAATTTTTTAACCATAAGTTTATAATTCTTTGAAATCCATAAAAACTATCATGAGTATAACTCAACATTTGACGGATGTTCTTTTCTTTTTCGTCTTCAAATATTTAATTTTTATTTCCAGCAAAAACTAAGTATAATAATATTTTTCCAATTATTAGATAAATTTATCAGGTTTTGTTAATAATCAAAATAAATTTAATTAATAACCTTATGGATTACAGTCCTTTAGGCTTAGGCTAACACAATCAGCTCATGAATTCAAAGAAGCCGAGTATTACTAGGTTTCATTATATCCTTTATCAGTTTGAATCACAATTAAAAATGGAAGCATGATTTTTTTTTTTTCCATTTTCTTTTTAATTGCAGCCTCTAAATGACTTTCAATTGAAAGATAAATGAGTTGTATTGATGCTACCATAGACATAGTGGAATGATTACATTTCCATGGCATCCCTAACTACTGGCTTTAGAACTTGCATGATAGAATTAGCCTATTTACCAAAAGAGCTTTGATATCCTTACGGTTAGGTCAGGATTTCATACTAAGAGTCAGAAGTTTTCTATTGAACAAAAGGATATCTAGAAACATGAAATTCCCTTGAATGGGAAGCACCATCCCGGGCAAGAATCCCTTCAAGATCCCCGATAACTCTGGCCAACCATATTTCCAAGTTTCTCTGGACTTCTTTTAAGTTGTTTCTAATGGAGTCAAAAGAACGTCTCATGGTTAGCTTGGCTTGGCTTCCCACCTCATCAGCATAATAACTCTTCCCAATCTCAGTTTGTAACGCCATCAGCTTTTGTCCAGTTTCAGATGCACGCTGTTGAAGTCGAAATGCTTCAAGCAAAAACTCAGTTTGCCTTTGTGTTTGGAACTCAGGACTGAGAGTGGGTTCACATGGATCACTAGCTTGCTGCAAAATCATGAAAAACGTTTAGGAAACATCAAACTTTGGAAATAGTAATGCCTCGAAAAAAACACTTCCGAAATAGTATGAGAGGAGCATCAAGTTTCTAGGGCTACAACTCTCCGTATGTACCAACAAACATGAGTCTAACTTTTACCCCAACATAAAATTTCAGAGTTCAGTCAGTACATAAAACAGTGTTATCACAATAGCTTCCTTCGACAGTACATCAAGGAAAGGACAATAGATTTTTTGTTTCTTTTAAGAAGTTTGTCTATGGATCCACCTCAACAAATCATAATTTCTCCAACCTAAGTGCTACGTAAAACTAACAATTGTTGGGCAGAGTGGGAAGGGTTATGGTTATTGGATTGGACACTGCATGATGGATACTCTAGAGCAGCCATAGAAATAACTGTTTCCTATCTTTCAGAAGAGATTTTAGTAGCTACTCTCATATTCATACCATCCGCAATATGAAACTCTCCCCCATCCCACCCCCCGACTCCCCAATCATATTACTTTTTATTTCTTCAAATAAGATTAAAAATGAAAATGATTCCCAAGGCCAAGCACCTTACAAACCTAAAATGTGGACAAATTTAGTTGGACAGATTAGTGGTTAATGGAACAGACATGAAGCTTTCAGCTTTCAACAATAATAAACAACTGTATCCAAGACATGCTGGCAATGCCAAATGCAATAAACCCAAATAATGAAGAACTCAAGCAATTTGCTTGCATATTTGAAGAAAAACTAAAACTTATCATGCTTGAAATAAACAATATAGTTCCGTAAAGCACTAAGGATGAAAGAAATACAGGATTAAGTCATGAAAAATTATGGACACAGAACTTTATATGCATTACCATTCTTCTGCACAGATCACCAATCTTCCCTGCAAGAGCTTGGTATCTCTTTGCCTGCTTCCTCATCAAGGATGGAACCTTTGATAGATCAGTTTTGCCAACTTTTTCCAAGTTCAGGAGTTCCTGTTCAAGCAGTTTTAATTTAGAGGAAACTCCTGTTGATTCGCCATCTACCTTCCATGGAGACTCCCTTCTAAATAGGAATTGCACATTACCCCTTCATCAGAAGCAGTATTGCAAACATTCTTCCAAATTGTTAGCATCTACAATGTTAAAACTTACCTTGCTACAAAAATTTTCATATGACAGAGTGATTCAAGAGAATCATACTGCATATCCTGCAGAATAAACCAACAATAGAATCTATAAGAATGAACATCTAAAATTAAAACACTTAAAAATAACTCAGCAAATAAAGTTATCTGTTGAATAGTCTCTTGCAAGTCAGATAGACAAATGATGCTCCACCAATTGATACAGTGGAGACAAAGAAAAAGATCATGAATCAGCCAATAGTTTCTCAAACAAACAAATTGTCTTGGTACGGTGCTAACCAAAATGCTAAAATCATTAGTTGTTCCCGGAGCAACTACAATTTCTACCTACCATCAAAGATCTTTTATGGATGCAAGTCAACCAGACCAACACAATTGCAAAGAAAAATGGAATCTGTCATTCCCACTAGGAAGAGTAAGCATATTAACAACAAATGCAGATGCCACATTTCAAATCCCAAAACAAAATATAATAAAGATAAATTTATATTAATATCCCGTATGATGTCCTTAATTATTCAGATATTCCCTTTATTCTGAATAATCACACAGGCCTTCCACAAAATGAATTTTGATATTACACAGATGTGAATGACTATGTTGCCATGTTGAATACATTATACATCATATGCAATTCATTCACATGGAACTCATTTGCTAGAACAGCAATATTGGAACAGACTTGTATTTTACCAGGAACAATCACACAGTTCTTAGGAATGCAGAAGGTTTTGTGCAGAATCCTTGGAATATTCATTTTAGAAGGTATTGTTTCAACTTATGGATATGATAAGCAGCTTTCTATAAAAGTAGCAGCTATTTTTGAATGGGCAACAAAACAAACATAAAAAGGAATACCCCGTTGTAAATTGTCAATCAAGAATGAAGAATTAGACAAAATGGGGATCAATGAGGACTCTTTATTTTATGAAGCACTAACAAAGTTATAAAGCTAATAAACAATTTCAAATGAATGTTTGACAATAAAGATTCTCTTCATACATTGTTTTGTGAGAAGATATGCTCCAAGGTCTGTAGATGAGTACCACAGTGAATGATTCAAAACTTGCAAAATAGAGCATTTAATCCAACAAAAGAGAAGCTATCAGGAATCATGCAAAGACCATCATCCATTCTTTTCAGTACTAATTTAGTTTTTTGAAAAAGAATAAACCTGCCAGAAGCTAGTTCTCTCAGCCCAAAACTTAGAAGCAGAAGCCAAGAAATCTGAACTGAAACCCCCATTAATGGGCGGCTGCTGCTGCGGTTGGCTGTAAATAAAATTGACATTCTCCTCCTCCCCATTATAATACTCCCTGTTCCCACAAGAACCAGATACTTCCTCTTCTTCCTCCTCCACTGCAAAATTAGCAGTAGCATTTCTAGACATAAACCCAATCATCTCTTCTCCCTCTCCAACCCCTCTCTCCAAATCTTGAATTCTGACGTTCAACTCTTCCCTCTCTCCTTGCAAATCTTCAATTCTAGCTCTTAGCGATGCCATCTCCTCGCTGGCGGTGTCGATCTGGTGCAAAAGCCGCTTCTTCTCAGCCTGCCACGCATTCCTGTGGCTAGCAAAGATTTCGATAACTCTTGCGTTGGCCTTAGAGTCCTCTTTTCTCCTAGATTTCATTTGCTTTAGCTGCTCGTCAGCCTGAAAGAGGCGTGGAGAGAGGTCTCTGATTTGGGATTGAAGCTTCTGAACCAAAGAAAGAGAGTTCGTCGGCAAAGATGCCAAGAAGAGACAGAAGCTAAGCCCAATATAGGAAGAGATTGTTTGGTGGTAGTCTCCATTGTTCTGCACTTCTTCTTTTGATTTTTCATCTTCTTGATCTTCTCCTACTGCCATATTTACTCTCAACTGAACTAGTGGGTGAGTCTTGAGTGTGACAAAGCCAAGGAGATATCAGATATGATGAGCACAAAAGTTGGCAGCTTATAGGGTGACTTGAAGTGAGGTCTTCTTGAGTTCTCAAATCACCCACTAGGCTGAGAAGTGGGTACCAGAAAAGTAATAAATAGCTCGACCGGATGATAAAACAAAAAACAATCAGAGAAGAAATTTAGTTGCCAATCATAGATTTATTTTTCTTTTCTTTTTTTTTTTTTCTTTTTTTGACTAAATATTTCATTAATTACTAATTTATTTTATTTTATACTTTTTATAAAAAAAAAAAAATACTATTAATAGTTTACACAAAAAAATAACAAAAATTATTTTCCTTCCAATTATAAAAAAAAATTATCATTATTTTATAAATTTATTGAGAATTTTGTAAAAAATATGATTATTTTTAGAAAATTTCAAGTTATAAAATAATATATAAGAGAATTCTATTTTATAAAATTTTGAATTATAAAGTAAATGGCACCATTTTTTTTAAAATGTATTTAATTTATATAATAATATGAATGACCATTTTTTTAATTTATTTTGTATTGTTCTTTGTAAAAAATATCACTTATAAAATATTAATGATATCAGTGGTTATTTTGTAATTTGAAGAAAATAATAATATAATAATTGTGTTGTAATATTTTGAGTAAATTATTATTTAGTCCCTATTATTTAGTGTAATTAATATTTTCGACTTCCTATTTAAAGAAACTAATTAATTAGTTTCTAATATTTAATTTTATTATTATAATTAATTCTTCCGTTAACTTTTTAGTTAAAAATTTTTTAAAAATAATTAAAAATAAAAATAAAATATTTTTTGTTATGAAAAATAAAGAAAACAAAAACAAAAACAAAAACAAGAATAAGAATGTAGAAGAGGGAGTATTTTATTATCTTCTTAATGTGTATTACAAAGTAATATGAATTCCTATTTATAGAGTTCATCTTCATCGTATGTTACAATATATAAAAATCAACCATAAATTATAACATAAATTACAACATAAATGATGTAATAAAATTAAACTTAATTACAAAAACTTATGAGTAGTGAGATAAATGAATAAGCATCTACATTTATCTTATGAGTAGTGAGATAGATGAATAGACATCCACATTTATCTATATATTTATAGTACTCCCCCTTGGATGTCCATCTTTACAAAAAATATACCTCATTAAAATCTTACTAATAAAAATCCAGTGGAAAAAAATTAGTGAAGGAAAAAGAGTATAATATTCCCACATTGCAAATGGTATACTACCTCATTAAAAATCTTATCAGGAAAACCCAATGGAACAAAACTTTTGGTTAAGGAAAAAAGAGGACAGTATTAAACTCCCCTTATTTGCAATATCACTGAAAATCTTTAAGGCGTCACATTTCAATACTGTTAACTAATTTCTTGAATGTTGCAGTAGACAATACCTTAGTGAATAAATATGTTAGATTGTCACTTGAACGAATTTATTGAACACCAATTTCACCTTTCTTTTGTAATATATTGGTGCGCCTATTGTATAAGATATGGTACTTCAGGACCAAAAATATTTTCATTATCTTTTCTAATTGAAAAGAGTCATTTCACATTAAGTGACAAAACAACCATTAAACTATTTAATGAATGTGTTTTGTATATAAAATTATAAATGAATTTTTTGTGTATAAGTTAACTAATAAATAAAAATTTCTTTTGTCAAATATTCAATTTGTAATCGAGACATAATTTTATTTTTTCAAAATAATTCATCTTAGATTCTTTTTTCAAACAATATATTACTTTTGGAAATTTTTCAGAAATTCCAATAATATTTAAATCATCAATATATACAATAATTATAGCAAATTTATATACAAATTTCTCTATAGTATTGCTTTTATATTCTACTTTAAACAAGTATTTACTAAAATGATTTTACCATATGGGCCCAAATTGTTTTAATTCATACAAAGATTTTTGTAATTTAATTGAATAAATTTCTCGAGAACTTTAATTATATTTTTATAGCATTTTAAATCGTTCAGGGATTTTCATATTATTATCAATTGAATCATATAGGTAAGTTGTGACTACATCAATTAAGTGCATATCAAGTCTTTCATATATTGCTATATTAATAAAATATTAAAATATTATTACATCCACCACAAAATAATATATCTTTTCATAATTGATTTCAGGTTTTTGTGAAAACTCTTATGCAACAAGTCTTACTTTGTATTTTACAACTTCATTTTTCTTATTTCTTTTTTGTACAAATACCCATTTGTATCCTACTGGTTTCACACCTTCAGGTGTTTGGACTACTGGTCCGAAAACCTTATGTCTTTCAAAAGAATTCAATTCTGCTTGTATTGCATCTTTCCATTTTGGCCAATCAATTTTATTTCGACATTCTTAAACAGATCGTGGTTCAAGATTATCATTTTCATTCATAATATTTAATGCTACATTATATGCAAAATAATAGTTCACAATCATTTTATGTCGATTCCATCTTTTTTCATAATCAACATAATTTATCAATATCTCTTTATTTTTATTAATTTCAGACACTTTTACTTCTTCAGGAAGTGTATCTATGTTAGTATCTACATTTTCAATAAAATTATCTTTATTATTTATTTCTTTTCTCTTTCGATGATTTTTTATCCTTATAATCAATAGCCTTTCACGCTTCAAGCGTGCTTGAGATTCATTAATATTAATATATTGTCCTTCTGGGACGACAATACAAATTAAAATATTAACAGCTGTTATATGAGATTTTGTTACTCATTTTAAATTA
>CANXYC010267051.1:0-10512 GCA_948193065.1 Aleurites moluccanus | reverse complement strand
GGTGAGTAACATATATGTTTCTTTACTTGTTGTCTTTGTATATTGTTTCCTTGAATCTTCCCTAAAAAATTGTATTATTATTAAAGTTTCTTGATTATGTAGCCATTGTTAATTGAATCCTTGATATATATAAATTTATTGATTGATATTCATTATTGGACAATATTTTTACTTACCTTATATATGGGACCATTGACGGTACTACTCTCCCAATGGGGTAGATGTTCGTTCATTGGACATTGTGCACAGTGTATTATATTGGGGACCCTAACTAGGAGGGGGTTAAGGTCCTAGACGTACAGTCTGATCAACTGTATGAATATTGACATGCTACTTAACTGCAGCCTCTGTCCATTATTCATTGGATTTTGCTAACTATCATGGATATAGAATATTTGGTTCACAGTCTTGTCTTGCAAGTGACCAATGTTATTGATTATATGATTGTTCCTATTGAACTATATTGTACTTGAAACTTGATATTGAATTCTATTGAAGACCTTATTTCTTGGCATTGATATTATTATTTGAAATATTGTAAATTGTTATTGAATGACCTTCTTTGTGAGCACCTAGCCTCACAAGTGAAGGAATATATATGTTATTCACTGAGATTCATCTCACTCCTTTGTGATTTATTTTTTTTTTCAGGGTTTGATCGATAGCAACGATTCCATTTCCTCTCTCTTCCTTCAGGAGTGGAATTTGCCTTATCTATGTAATGACTCCTTAATTGTATTTATGGATCTTTCTATAGTAGATCCATGGTATGTAATAATGAATTTAGTAATGATATTATAAAAATGAAGATATGGTTAATGAGATGTAAATATTACATTATATATGCAGTGTAAAGTATTGGATTGGCAAAAATGATAACAAATGTGGAATGTACATTGTAGTATGAGATGAGTATGGAAATAAAAGTGTTGATTTGTGCAGGTTGTGTTAATGTTGGTTATAAAGAGAGGGACTTTGGGTCCTGGGTATTAGATTGTAAAAGTAGAGTAGTTATGGAAAATTTTCTGTAGAAAATGCAGAATGGGATTCTACAGGTTTAGGTGGCCTTATGCCTTCCCCATACCCTAGGACCGTCATATCTCTTGAAATGGGGGAT
Source organism: Aleurites moluccanus (assembly GCA_948193065.1). Classification (NCBI taxonomy): domain Eukaryota; kingdom Viridiplantae; phylum Streptophyta; class Magnoliopsida; order Malpighiales; family Euphorbiaceae; genus Aleurites; species Aleurites moluccanus. The sequence continues at coordinate 9,395 of CANXYC010267051.1, read as the reverse complement.
GTGACAGTTACAAATATCCAATTATTTCAATTATTTTTTCCTTCCTAAACTAAATACATGAGGTTATAACATATCCAAATTTTAGCTTAATATATGCACTACATAATTTTTGGTAAATTTTTAAATTCTACCTTATTTCTTTGCAAGTATCTATCTGAGCAGATCCTATTGTCATATTTATATCTCACAACATACTTATCCAATTCAAAACATGTTTTTTATTCATCTATTTCATATATAATTGAATATTTTTTATATTTTACACTTTATCTAATTTTTCCTCTAAAGTCCTCAAAATAAATAAATAAATAAAATCAGATTTTCTGCAGAATTACTAATATGAACCAGTCCGACTTAAGGATCTATATCTCCTTACACACTTTAAATTTTGTAAAATTATTTTATAGTCATATAGTTAAATATAAAGCTACAACTTTTATATTTTACACTTTGCCGAAATCATTCCTTAAGGTCATCAAAATTAAGGGATAAGATTTTGTTTCAACTTTCTCCAAACTCCTATTAGATTTGCTCTTCTTCAAACTCTAAACTTAGGATTTATAACTTTAAAAACCCTAATTTTCAATTTATATATTTACTTATATTTATATTTAATTCATCAAACCATCAATTATTCTAAATTTAGAATTCGTAAAGATTAATTCAAGTTAAGGGAATGAACATTTAGCTTGGATTTAATAACTTGTTGTAATACTAGAAAAAAGTTGAAAAAAAAAACATTTGAGAGAAAGAGTGAAGGAGTCGGACACCAAGGAAGAATGAGAGAAAAAAAATAGACACTTTTAGTGTTTTAAGATATTTGAGTGTAGGACCCATAATTTTAGTGAATTTTTCATTTTGCCTTTGTCATTTTTAAGTACTTACAATTTTTTCATTATTTTATTTATATCTTTAATTTCCTACACTCTTTCTATTGTAAGTTCAATTAGGTTTTTTTTAGTATTTTTACTAGGTTTTATTTTTCATAGACTATTTAAGGTCCTAATTTAACATTTTATAGGTTTATTTGGAAATAAAGTTCTTCTAAAATTAGATAAAAATCAATTTCCTATAAGTGTCGTATATGAAATTCTCTATATGCCAAAATATTGACTCCTAGGATTTTACATTTGAATTGTCCTTAACCTTCTTTTTCTTTATAATTGCTTATTGTAACTTAAAATAGGATGAGTGATTTTGTGAAATTAGGGTTTAGGGTATTTTGATGGAAATTTTTAGTAAAAGGGTGGGAAAAACAAGAATAGAGGAATAGAAATAAGCATTTAGCAAAAGGATTGAATGTAGGAAGTGAAATGTATTCTTTTAAACTTTTATTTTATTTGAAATTATTTTAGAGTATGAACCGGATCATAGGTATGAGATTTTTATTTTATCCTTAACTTTTCTACTTATTTACGATTTTACTATTCTTTGAAATTTATTAACTTATTAATCATTTTTATTTTTAATTTTGGCATCATATTTAACCAAATTGATTAGGCAAAATAGTTCAAGCACTCAACTTTTGATATCCCAGGTTTATTGTATAAATATCTCTTTTGAATATAAGTTAAAATTGAAATTTCTCCAAGTGCTTGTTCGAAAAACAATTTCAGGTATTCATATCATATATATTCTAGGATGTTACACCCATATACACTATGGAAAGTCTAAATTATCGTTTTATCCCAACATAACATAACAATCACAAATATAACTCATGACACTTAAGTACATATCAAGTAATTTATAGTAGCATTCAAATATATAACACATAAATAATACAATACAATTAATTTTTCACAATAATTATTCATTAATCAATAACAAAAATTAACACACATGTCCTTATCTATTTGCAAATTATCCAAACAATAGTGTCTACCCTACAGGTTCTGTTGATTAGCCAAATCTCCATCTAAATACATATATTTCATATTAACAACTAGAACCCAACTTTTCTAATGAAAAATATGCATTAAACATGTAAATATTATTTATTATGTGTTATATAAATGATATACAATATAATATCCTAGTCTATGTTTTTCCTTCCTTTAATATTCTTTATGGCTGCAGAGATTAAATATGCTCTAAACTCTGAAAAATAACTCCAAACTTAACCAAATTTTAAAAACAAGTAGGTAAGATATCAGTAAACTCAACCTCCAAAAATATCCCAATTTGAAATTCATTAAGACCTCTAAAAAAAACCTCAAATGCAGCTGTCTATGTTCACCAAATACTGGCATTAGAAATAAAAATTCATATAAACCTATATTAATATTCTCCAAAAATTCTAAAATAATTACAGAGTACAGATGATATATTCAATTATACGTCATTAAAATTTCAGTTTAAAATATTATTATTTAGACCATCAAATAATTATCATTTACAGTTGTGGTGTATTTTGCAGTAACAGTCCATATTCAAACCTAAGGTATATCGATAAGGATTAACCAAACCGAGCAAAGGAGTTGCCACTCGATTAAAGGTGTAATTGAAACCACAAATACAATATATTTCCTTTCTCTAGGAAATGAATAACGATTTTATCCCTGACTAAGCACCAGGCTGCCTTATTCAAAGATCCATGTAAAGAAACCGGGTACGGATTGGGGAAAGTGTTAAGCACCCCAGCCCGCCTAACTATTGGCCAGCCTCTCTATTTAGCTATAAGTTATAGGTAAGCCAAACTTAGGCATAAAATTGAAAGAAAGAATCCATAAGCTAAAAAAGTAAGTTCTATCATGGTATATGCTCGACCATACCATAAACCAGACCAAACATAATTCCTTAGAAAGATTAGAGCAGTCACAAGAAGTCTCACTTAAAATCCAACCTCCTTAGATAGAATTATATGAGGTCTAGTAAATTATACAACCTCACAAGACCATGCCTAAAGATTTAATAAAATATTCATTGCATAGTAGGAATCTTCACTAGCCCTAAAGAAATGGAAGGAGAAATAAACAATCTAATCCTAATAAGATATTCATATAATTATATAAATATTCATTCAGTCATTCAATATCTCAAAATAAAGAAGTAGTAAAAAGAAAATTGCATTACTCAATTTAATGTATTAAATGAAACACATGCAACTTTGCCTTTTCGGGCCTTAATACATTGTAAACCCATTTACCCTTCATGCATACTTAGGCCTTACAAGTCTCATATTATTTATTTTACTTTGTCCCTACATGGTTAGCTCATACAATACAAAAGTATGCATAATATACTTAGCAAAATAGCATATTTCCTTCTAATCATATCAAAACTCATATTTACCATATGCATGATGCAAAGCATATAAGCATGACACTTTAACCACTTGTTTCATATACAAGTGACCAAGACACATTAAGATTATAATATATGTACCAACTTATTAACAAGCCAAACCACTTTTGACAACTAACCTAAATATGGCATGCTAACCTACAAGAGGCATGTTGTATTGCATGGTAGTAAAGTGCGTATTTAGCCAATTATGCTTTATACATTTTAAGTCCATGCTCAAGTTATTCATTCATGGCATTATGTCAATTTTTAAAGTATTTTAAAGTAACACTCCAGTAGACAGAACAATAGACAGTGAGACAGTACAGTAGATAGTATGGATATAGTGGAATTAAGTAATGGATATGATACTAATTTAAGCAAAAATAGGCTCAATTAATTACTGAGGTATACAAAAAAAATTTTAAAGACAGAATAAACAGAAATATTGAAAAAGGATTTTTACTAAACTTTAAGAAAATCTTTACAAAAATTTATTAAGGATACTTAGGATTAAGATCCTAAAGTATAAAGGAAAAATAATTTAAGGATTATTTTAGGTTCCATATGAAGTCACAATAGACAAATGTATAGTGAAGAGAATGGAAGTGACAAGAAAATCCGATTTTTGGAGGAATTGTTGGTAGACAATTTTTAAGTAATTTTCGACAGTTAATTTATTCAAAATTCTTTTATAAAAATTAAGTCAAACTGTTTTGGGAAAGAAAAAGAGAATAAAAAGAATCATATAAATACAAGGTAATGATTCTAAGGCTAAGTTTAAATTATAGTGTTCATATGTTAGAGCCTAATATGTCTAAGGCCTTATAAGGCTAAATTTAAATTAACACTATAAATTGTATAGTCATAAGAATAAGGTGAATTTTGGATATGTTAGAGCCTAATATGTCTAGTTTAAGTAGGAATAAGAATTGAATCAATTGGATAAGTATAGAGAGATATATAAATAAAGGAAGACAGGCTGCTAGTGATAGTTTTCTTAAGAATAGAACCTAGTATTTTGGGAATTTTGAAAAATATCTTTAAATTAAGTTTAATTGAGGTATTTTCATATTAATTGGTATCTAAATTGAAATTAATTTAATATGTAGAGTCAAGAATGAATAAAAGACATGATGGAAACTGTAGATGCTAAAACTTGGAACCATGGAAAAAGGAAAAGGAAAGGATATCAATGGAAGTGCTAGGCAAAGGTGAGTTATATGTACATCATGATGCATTTTCTTTAATATACCATGATTCATTGCATTTGAATGACCATTCATCATTGAGCACCAAACATAACTTTGTATAACTGTAAAACGAACAAGCCTAAAATTTGATGAATTGATATTGATATAAAAATGGATACCGGAACATTTCCAGTGAACATATGATTATTATTGAAATTTACTGATTATTGAAAATCAATACACTTTATTATTTCTTCATTGGCCCATTATACTGATGGGGTAGTGAGGGAAAAACCATAGGCATTATGCACAGTGGCCTACTGGACAGGGTTAAATGTTCGTGACCCTAGCTGAGAAGGGATTTGTCTCAACCGTAAGGTCTGGCCTACCTTATGTAATACAAAGATATTTGACTATAGTTACAGACCCTCTATATTTGTTATATGAACATGACTGGTTCACTTTACACTTCATTGATACCGAATATTGTTGCCTGTTAATTTGATTCTGCTCCATATTTGACATTTTATTATTGATATTGTTTACTTCATATTTTCCATTGTTACCCAATTCTTTGCATGTAACATGATGTATATATAACTTACTGAGTATTTTTATACTCACTATATAGTGGTTTATAATTTTGCAGGAATGAGATAGAGAAAGTTGATTCCAAGTCAATTTCTTCTCCGACTTTGTATGTCAAGTACATCGAGGTAGAATTTTATTCTCTAAAGGTCATAAGTGTCGACTCTTAGAGCTCCATGGTACTATGTATAATTAGGTAATTAAGTACTATAGTGTTGTATGAACAATGAAATAATTGACATTTAAGTGACATTAAAAATATAATGTGATTTAGTATTAAAGCTTAGTAGTGAATGACTATAATGTGTAATGCTTAATGATTGATAATAATAATGATAGTGAAGTGATAAAGACAGTAATATTGGAAATGCTAAAATGAAATTTATATGTTATGAAAGAGATTTAGACGTGTCATATATGTCTGTTGAATTATGGAGTTAAGGGTATAAGGATGATGATATTGGGAGTGCATTTTTATTGATGATTGTGAAATTGTAAATATAATTTGGGAATAAGGTTAAAATTATAAAGGAAATTCTGTTAAATTTTCAGTAATACTAGCTATTGTTAAATGGACTTAGAATATTAATGAATGGTTTTGAATATAATTGATTGTTCTTGATAGTGTTTGTGGGTTCTACGGTTTTCCGGTGACCTTAAGTCTACCTGTGCTCTACGACCGTCGCAGTCCAAAAGTGGGTCATAACAGAGGTGGTATCAGAACTAAAGGTTTAGAATATTTGTCATAGGCATCAATGAGCTAATAAGTGTACCATGGAGTATAAGATTTTCTGGAGTATAAGATTTTCGTCTCGTCAATTGAAGTCATATGTTATTGTTACAATCAGCGTTATCCATTATGATCTTCTTCTTTAGTTAATGTATATATATATATATATATATATATATATATATAACATAGAGAGAGAGTGCTTAATAAGATTGATATAAATTTATAGTAAATTGAAGGGTATGGGAATTCAAAGGAACTTAAAGAGATTAATATAATGATTATACTAGTATAAGATAAGTTGATATCATATGGATAATAGATTTCATAGGAATAATTTAAATAGACATTGTAGTGAATTATGAAAATTCTTAGAAGTGATATTAGGGGAATGTTAGCTTAAATATATAATATCTGCCATTTTTTGCTATTTTATTAATTGTATGTTTGTTGAATTAATTGAGGATATAAACTATTTTGAGGAAATTCAGAAATTTCTGGTTGCAAGGAGGATTTTGTGAGGCTAATTTCCTTATATTAAAAGAATAATTTAGTAAAATATAAAACATAAAAGTTATAGATTTATATCTCATCTTTAATTCTGTAAAATGGTTCTGTAAAATTTTGTGTGTGAAGAGTTATGCCTCATTGACCAGAACCTGTCTAGTTCATTATTTTCTACAAGAATCTGAGTATGTTTGAATTTTTTGAGAATGATTAAGGCTGAATGAGTCAAAAATGTAAACATGAGAAATGTTCCTTTATGTGTTGTGTTATTGTCTGTAAAATTTCAGGAGATTTTGGTAAGTATAACGCAGTAGAGAGTAGAATATCTCAAACCTGTTCAGATGAGTTTAAGCAATAAAGTCAAGGTGAACATTAAAAAATTCACCATGGTCTATGTAGGTATTATTTTGATTTGAAATTTGGATATGTTGGACCCCTAAATGTCTATTTTAAGTGACAAAAATAATCAGGAAGTTTGGATGTTTGTAGTTCATTTACGACCTAATTAAATATAAGTTGTCGATAAAGGGTTCCAACTCGATAGAATCTGGTATTTGTGAGCAGGCAAATGTGAGGTGGCATTTGCAAGCCGGCAATATGAGCAGGCGAAGTGAAGAAGTGAGATTGCCGAGGTGGCATATGCGAAGTAGAGTTAGGCGAGGCAAGTTTGGCGAAGAGGCATTGTCGAGGTGGCATATGCGAAGTGGAGTTAGGCGAGGCAAGTTTGGCGAAGAGGTATTGCCGAGGTGGCATATGCGAAGTGGAGTTAGACGAGGCAATTTTGGCGAAGAGGCATTGCCGAGGTGGCATATGTGAAGTGGAGTTAGGCGAGGTGAGTTGGCGAGGTGGCATATGCGAGGCGGCATATGCGAAGTGGAGTTCGCGACGAGAGTTTGGCGAGGCGGCATATGCGAATTAGACATGCGAAGTGGCTTTGGCGAAGTGGCATTATCGGAGCAGATTGGCAAAGTGGAAATTACGAGCTGGCTTATGTAAGGTGGTATTGCCGAGGCGGATTGGCGAGGCGAGCTGGCGAGCTGGCGAGCAAAAATTATGAGGCAGTAGCCTATTTAACAAGTGCCCAGTAGCGATTTTCTTCACGATTTTTCTTCTTCTTCTTTTCGTTTTTCTTCTATTCTTCTCATATTTGTTCTATTTATTTTCTAATGCTTTAATACTCAAAATTAATGCATTAAATTACTAGATTAACACATTTTAAGGCATTAATCTTCAGCTTCAAGCAGATTTTCTTAAGGAAATCAGTTTTGGAGAAATAAGGTAAATTTTCGTCAAATATCATTTTCTTTTTAGATTAATAAATTCTGATAGTTAGAATAGTTAATTATGGGTATATAGAATTTATTACAAGCATTTTGAGGCTATTAATGGTAATTAATGTGGGAGAAATTAGAATTTATGGATTATCATAAATAGTGATGTGAACAGTAATTTCGAAATTAAATTCAGATTTTCTTTAAGAGATGAACTGAATTAAATTGATGTTGGAAATCAAAAATAGAAACTATAAGATGGTTAAATTTTAAGAAATCATATTGAGTATTATTGATTAAGGAAAACCCTAATTTTGAATATTTGGGAAAATTTCATAGGAGAAGAGAACCAAGAAAATTGAGGAGATTATTGTTTGAGCAAACTATTGAAGGAAATTCAAGGGTAAATTTGTGTAGAGGTAAGTATGAACATTGTATATGCATATTGTTTCTTTGAAATGTTGCCCAAGCCTTTTTCCTTATCAAATATGACATTGTATTAATGGCCTATTAATTAAAGTTTCTATGATATGCTCAAGCAAACGATAATTGTTTCATGTGATTGCCATATTTATCTTGTGAAGGACTTGATCATTTTTCCTTGGATCAAGTTCATATAAAACCTATTCTCTAACTTGATTAAAATTGTGTTATATGTTGATGGTCTTGTGACCAATATGTTTCTTGTGATATTGAAACCATATGAACCTATAGATAGAACGCTCTTCCCAATGCGAGTAAATTCATTGGTTTAATGTGCACTTTGTGAAGCTAACTGATAGGGTATTTATCATTGTTCCACCTAGAGGGGACCATGAGCTCTAGGCGTATGCGTGGCCAAGCATGCGTTTGCGATAAGGTAGCAAGGACTATCGATGCGCTCTATTGTGATAGGTAGCAAGGCTAATGATGCACTCTATAGTTCTACCATGAAATTTGATAGTGCTATTCGATTGTGAGCACTTCTGTTCTTGTAAGCATAACCATTTGATATTTTCTTACCCATGTTAATTGGATTGACCTTTCCTTTGGAATGATGTATTTCTTTTATATTGCATGTTCATATCTTACTGAGTTGAAGGCTCACTCCTCTTCTGTAGATTTCAGGTGATAGTGTAGCTCGAGAGGGAGCTAATATATAAGACAAAGCTTCTTGATTTATTCCTCCAAGAAGTCTCCATTGTAATCATTTTGATTTATATATATTTATTTATTGAACTGTATTATGAAACTGTATGTATTGGAGTATACTCTAGAGCTCCGTAGTTAGATGTTGAGGATGACAATATTTTGATGTCTAAACTATTATAATTGGGTTACCCTTATTCCTTAGTGATGTGGGAAGTATCTTTTGATCGGTAAGGAGTAAGAGGAAATTCTTGAATGATAAACATATATATGTATGAATGGTGATTACCTAAATCTTTGGAATGAATGTTTTTATAAAAATCATATATGAGGTAAATATGAAATGTGTATGAGATCCAGGATATGAGAGTTCTACGGGTTTATGGTGGCTTTAAGCCTACCCTTGCCCTAGGACCGTCGCACCATTTTAGTATGGGGTGTGACAAAATAAGTAATAAGTAATCATGTAACAAGAACATTGTTAATGTAAATGATTGAGTAATAGAGTATGTCCCATAATAGTGATGAGTAAGTAAGGTGATTAGAAATACTGAAAATAATAACACTCTCTCTTTATATATATATATATATATATATATATATATATATATATATATATATATATATAGAGAGAGTTCTATATAAGAGTGAGATAAATGTATAGAATGTTTTTTGGTTTGGGAGTTCACAGTG
>CANXYC010267041.1:0-19604 GCA_948193065.1 Aleurites moluccanus | reverse complement strand
TAAATATGGAAGAAGGACCCATAGATGAAGAAATGATCCCTTTAGATACTTCTTTGGCATAGGAAGAATCTTTTCAGTACGATGATCCATCCAAAAGTTGTCTAGAATGGAAACTCCCAAAGGTAGATATCAATAGTATTTACAATAAATCTAAATTTAGTTTTAGGTTAATAGTAGATGTCTTCCAATTAGAATCTACGGCTCAGGTTTCTAGTACAGAACAAGAAACGTTGGACATCCTTTTGATTAATTTACCAAAAATAAGAGAATTAGTAACTAAATCAAAGGGAACATATAAATATATTCATATTGGTCTTGTCTAGATCGGACTTCTATCGCTGTTCAATTTGCCAGCCGATAGTCCTATGATAGTAGTTGTGCTAGACAAAAGATAGAATTTGTTCCAAGACCAGCTAATACCAGGGGTCCAAACTAACCTCACACATGGTTCAGTTTGGTTCCAGACTTATCCTAACTATATGATGTCAATAAAGGATAAGTGTTTGGGTAATTCTTTATCACTAAGGATTAAATCTATGAATATGAACAGAATGAATTCCTAGGCTAAATATTTAGCATATCACACTAGGATAATTTTTAGACTAATAAATACAACCAATCCTGGAGTGAGAAATATCTCTAAAATCACAGAGTTATTCGATGAAGGTTCAGATAACTATAAGCAGTTCCATAGGAAAGAAATTAATTCTTTAGAGTTATCCTGGCCTAGGAGTTGGGTTCTCCAAGAACCAGCAGAGACATCACGATCAATAGGTTCCTCTCAAATCACACAGAAAGGTAGAAATATCATCTTAAACCTAGAAGAACCTATGAGAAATCTTAGGATTTCTGATCCTCCTAGAAGATCATATCATGTTTCTCGATTACCTAGAAGTAATTCCACTTCAACAGTAATAAGAGAGGAAGTTCCTAAGACACCAGTCCAGGAAGAAGATACACCATCATCTTCAGATGGTAGAACCATCGTAGGATATAGAACTATAAGCTTACCTATATATGAAGATGAAGAAATTAGGGAAAATGCAAGGATGTTTAAGCATCTAACACTAATCCCTGAGGTTGTAAAAGAAATACAAAAAATTTCTCAACAACGGTTAATTCCTTTCGATGATGTTTGGACGATGGTATGTCCTGATACCATGGCATCATCAAAGATATTCAGTATAGAAGAATCAAGTTTGAGTACATACATCTCTTTAACATTTAAATTTTCTGGTTATTATGATTACTCTTTAGATGCGTTAGTTGACACAGGTGCAACAATCACTAGTGCTAGACCCAATGTACTCCCTGATGAATGGTGGAAACCATTATCACAACCAATGATACTACGTATGGCAGGAGGAGAAGTGAACTTGGTAACACAATTTGCAAAACAAGTTCCTGTTATCATAAGTGGACAAAAGTTTACTACTGATAAAGTCCTAGTATTCCCTGATCTTGACGCAAACATCATTTTAGAAAATGCTTTCCTAAAAAGGCAAAAAGAAAATAGACCTTTTATGCAGGACGATAATTACATTTCAATTGGAGACGTAAAAATCACATCTTTGTCAAATCCTAAAAATAAATTAAAATTTGGTTTTTATCTTGTTAAAATATCAGAGTTATGTGGATCTATGCCATGTGAACAAGCATTCATAATGCAAGCCCAGCGTGGTGAAACTTGGCTAGATTGTTTATTTGATCAAAAATCAAAGGATACCTTTTGGTATGAAGAGTTGTATTTTAAAGCACAAAGTGTGATAGAAAAACCTATTACACATCCCCAGCTGAAAGAAACTAAGTGGGAAAAGTTTCTTGTAAAATTAGCAGATAATTTTAGTGAAGATCTGCTAAAGTTATGGGTGCTAAATGGCATAACTGCTAAACTAGAGTTGAAAGATCTCAGCACTATCATCAGAACTAGAAATATAATATATACAAATGAGGTGATAGAGGATTTTGACAAATAGATTTCTAAATTGATAGAAAAAGGTTTGATTAGGGATAGTAATAGTCCACATTCTAGTCTAGCCTTTATGATAATAAACCATGTAGAGCAGGTGCGGGGAAAAGTACGAATGGTTATAGACTATCGTCAGGTAAATAAAGCAACAAAGGATGATAGTTATAAAATCCCTTCAGCAGGAGATGTTATAGATAGGGTAAGTCTTAAACAACCTTCTATCTCTTCTAAATTTGATTTAAAAAGTGGTTATTGGCGGGTAAAGATGGAAGAAGAATCTGTAGCCCTAACAGTTTTCAATGCACCTCAAGGGATGTATGAATTTTTTGGTAATGCCATTCGGCCTGAAAAATGCTCCAGGCGTGTTTGAACGCAAAATGGACAATACATTCAAAGCATTGAAATTTTTTTGTGTGGTTTATATAGACGTTGTGTTAGTTTTTAGTAACAATGAAAAAGAATACATGAGTCACCTTGAACAAGTGACTAATATCTTTAAACATGAAGGTATGATTTTATTTGAAAGAAAGATAGAATGGTTTAAAGAAAAAATAAATTTTTTAGGAATGGAAATTGAAAAAGGAAAAATTAGGCTACAAAGTCACATTTCTGAAAAACTTAATAATTTTCCTAACGAACTAGAAGATAGGAAACAAGTATAAAGATTTTGTGGACTTGCAAACTATGCTAGAAAGTTTGTTAAAAACCTTTCCAAAGACCTAGAAAGAATATCAAAGAAAACAACTGATAAAGTTCCTTGGTTTTGGGATAATGAGGACATTTGGGCTGTCATCCAAATAAAAGATAAAATGAAAAATTTGTCTTGTCTTAATTTACCATCAGATGTAGATGAGTTAGTCTTAGAGGCAAATGCTTCAGAAAAATCCTGGGGAGCAGTATTAAAAATCAATGGTAGAAAACCAGAAAAAATCTATAAGTATTGGTTTGGAACCTTTAAAGGATCCGAAATTAATTATCCAATCCATGAAAAGGAAGTCTTAGCGGTTAAAAAAGGTATAAAAGCCTTTTACATCTTCCTGGCTCCTAAGAGGTTCGTAATTATAACAGATTCAACCTATGTAAGAGGATTTATGAATCTGAATCTTAAAGAGGCTAGGCAAACTAGACTTTTAAGATTGCAAGAATGGTTTAGCTATTACAGATTTGATATTGAATATATTCCTTCTGATAAAAATGTAATAGCTGATTCTCTTTCTCATGAATTGTCTAATTTTACAGATGGACCCTGCTACCAAAAATAAGCTATGTTGGATCTGTAAACGAGAGGGTCACACTCGAAAATAATGCACAAAGAAAGTTGAAAAGGGGAAAAAGGATCCCAAGAGTGATAGCTCTGGTTCTTCAAGAACGAAAAGAAAAACTGTAGCATCAAAAGATGTTATGTGCTGGATATGTAAATCTCAAGGACATATCTCTACAGAGTGTTCTAAGAAGAAGCCAGCGAGTTCAAAAGAACTGGTTAGCCTAAAAAGGGTTAACGAAAAGCCCAAGGAGAAATCCTTGATTCAAAAGAATAAAGAGAAAAATCCTCTGGCTCCAAAAGCGCGAGTCCCTGAATACTTTTACGAAAAAATAGCCAAGAAATTGGGCCTTACTCTTAAACAAGTAAAAAGATTCAGATATGAACTTCATCAAAAGAATGAAGGTGTTAAGGCCGCTATGGGAAGGCTGCAATGCCCAACTCCTTCACAGGAGGGTAGCCATGATGGCTTAAAAAAGGCCAGTGGAAGTGTCAAGGAATCTAGAGTTCTAAACCAAAAGGCTTATGAAAGTGCCAGTGAACATTTAAAAGTTCCAAATCAAACTCCTTTACAGGAGGAGAGTTGTAAAAACTCTGATGATCTGTCAGATCACAAATACAAGGCTAGTGGAAAGGCTAGTGAATCTTCACAGATTCCAAACCAAACTCATAAAGAGGATAAAGCTGAAAAAAGTTTTAAGGATGAGAATCCTGATTGTGATGACTTAAATTGGAATATTGGTTTTGGAACAACTAAATTCAAAAAACAGGAAATCCAACAATCTCCTAAGGAAGTCACAATGAAAGAATCTGAAAATGAATCTGAAAATGAATCTGATGACATTCATGACGAATTCATGAAGATCATGAAGGTAGATAACCCTGAGGTTTCTAACATCTTCAAGGATGAAAATGCTTGGTACTTCATTAAGTACGATTATGGTCTTTCAAAAAATGGATCAATGTTGTGTTTTGGATTGCATGAAGGATTAGCCAAAAGAAACTTCAATCAACTACAACACTTTGCAAATGAAGTTGTTTCATATATTTCTTATTTAGAAAAACAACTTGAAATCCACAAAAAGGATGAAGAAGATTTCCTTCAGTTAGTAATGGAAAGGGATAGACTTCTTGATGAAATGAGTTCATACATTCCGCCAGAAGTGACCTATACCAGAAAGATTAAGAAGGTGGACTTGATAGATCATTCTCTCAAAAAATGCTCTACATTACACCCATACATCCATTGGCAAGGATATGGAGGTCTAAATCTAAGAATTCCCTCAGAAATGGCGAAAGATAGTCTCCATTACACAGATGCAGGACTGACAGAAATTATAGAGATTAATAGAAACAATAAAGATTTGTGTAAATCACTTCCAAAAATTGTGCAGGAATCCTTAAAATTCTTGAGTTCAGATTGAAGAATAATTACCAGTTATATTATTAGCACAATTATGGATTGTGGTGAGGATGGAACTGTTCATTATCCTTATCAAATTTGGGATCTTCGTCCAGTTATGGCTAAAGAATTTGTTGAGCCACAGAAGGTTAATAATCAGAATTTTAATTTTTATTTTACCATGTATAAAGAAAACAAGATTATTACCCAAGTTGTGAGAATTGAAAATTTCAAGGCTAGCCTGGAGAAGGCAATCTATGCAAGTAATTATGTCTTTCTCGGAGATGGTAAAATATTTGTTACAATCTAGTCTCAATATACTCCCATTACAAGAGTATTGTCCATGATCAAGGGACGAGAAGAAGCACAAAAATTATTTCTAAGACTAGTGGATTTAGATCCAAGTCTGGATTTTAACCTGAAACCATGAATGTCTGGAAGAAGGTTGCTCAGTTCAGAGAGCAACGTGTTGCAGAAGAAATGGCTATGGATTATGCAGAACTAAGAGAAAGCATGGATGCCCCAGTCAGTAACTCACAAATGGTGTGACAAAAAATGTCATCCATGACGTCAGCCTCAGTGTGATAATTAAGGAATTGCTTTTTAGAAGTAACTGTAAATATTAAAGAACTACAGATCAAAGTAGCTTTAAAATTTGTGGTCCCGATGAAAAGAACTTATCCTAGATAAAGACTGACTTCTTAGCTATAAAACTAAAGCAGTCTTTGTCTTTATTTAATTACTGTAATGAATACAACTAGAAAACAGTACTAGAGGCACCGGCTGTCCATTTAGTTTTGAAAAGTAGTAAAGCTGGCATACTATTATAACTACCTATCTTAATTATTATACTATTTTCTTTTGAGCTGGCAAATAATAATACAAATAACAGCTTAGTTTGTAAAAAGTCTATATATACTTCTTCAGCTTATTGAAGAAGGAAGTGAAATTAAATACAGAATTTATTAAAGAACAATCTTTGTCAAGTCTTTATCTGTGTATTAATTTTGCTTCTATATACCTTTCATCCTTCAAAACGGTCTGATATCCAGGAGTGTTGCAGTAAGACCTAACCAAGAAAGGGCAGTAAGTCATATCTCCATATATCTCTAAAGATATTGCTGGTGACGAGCTTGGAAGGAGGGCTAAAGCTGTTACGAAAGCTTAGCGGACCCGGTCTATAAAAGTATATATTTTATAAATGTTTTAATTTTATAATTAAACATTTATGTCTTCCACCCGATCTGCTAATAATAATTAGCTTAGAGGTCTAGCTTTAACTCAAGCTAGGAGGGAAGAGTTGAGTGCCAGTCTTAGACTGCAAGATCCTTTCTTTGCTTTATATGAACAAAGAATAATATAATTACCTGTTGCTATAGAAAGGATTGAAAGACTTGAAAAGCCTAATAGAAAAGATTTTGAACTTAAAAATTTTCTAGACCAAGAACTTGAATTTAATAATTTTTATTATTTAGAAAGGCTTGGTGCTTTTGCACGCTTATTGGATGACCAGTAATTTTTCGGTTTGCTCTTATTCTGATTGTCATCACCTGGATCATGGTGTAGGCAAGGATCCAGTAATAGGATTATTAAATTCTATTATAGATCATTTAGACTCTCTAAATAATTCTATAGATAAATTATTCAAAAATTTAGAAGAGTTGACTCTTAGACAGAGTGAATTTGAATATTTTTTCCTTGGAAACAAAAGCCCTTTAGGACTTGTTGCTAGCTCTCGTTATCACAACAAGTATAAAAAGCTGAAAGAAATCAGAAATAAAAGAAAAACCCTTTAAAGATCTTTAGGAGTAGCTCTCTGTAAATTTCGCCTCTGAACAGATTAATTAGAGAGAGGGTAAACTCATTTGAATGGTATTAGAGTCTAAAAGGAGGGGTTTTGGATTTTTTTGAAAGAAAAAGAGGACTTTTGGGGGTTAAAATAGAAATAGCTTTAGTTCGAGGCGAATAAAAACTGCCAATGAAACTAAGTTAAAAGTCCAAGGATTTTTATATTACATTTTAAAGTTCAAGGACGACAATGTGCATTAGTCAATACTTCAAAAACTATCAGTGAAATGATTCCTTATTTTCTCTATCTTCACTCTCTTTCTCTCTTCTTTACTATATACTCTCTCTAATGTTTTTCTCTTTTTAATTTTTTTATATTTTTTTTCCAATTAATTTTTTATTATAAAATTAATTTTTATTATAAATATAAAATATAATGTAATTATTTTTAGTTCTTTTATTTTTTCTAATTATATTTATTATATTAAGGATATCTTATAAAATAAGAAAAAACTCAATTATTAATTTATTACAAATTATAAAAATATAAATTTCAATTGAATTTTATATTTTGATTTGTATTTTTAGAAATTCATTTGTAAATAAATTTTACTTGGAATTATTAAAACAAAAATCTACTTGAAACCACATTTGTAATTCATTTATTCCAAACGGATAATAATGAAATTTGATTTAATTATATTTAGTTTTAAAGAATTAAATTTGTAGAATTGAAACAAATACATTTTAATGTTCTAAATACAAAATTTATTCATGGAATTCAGTTCAATTCGTGAAATTAAACTTAGTTTGTATTTGAAATATTTAAAAAATTTATTTCAATTTTTACAAATTCAATTAATTGAATTCCATACAACTAAACCAAATTTTATTAAAATATGTGAAATTTATAAATGCGTTTAACAAAATTAACTAAACAAATATTATGGATAAAAATATATATTTTTTCTTTTTCATACTCTCTCTCTCTCCTCTTTTCTTTTTTCTTTTTCTCTTCTCTCTTTCCTCTTACTTCTCTCTCTAACATTTTTGTCTCTTTATTTTTTTTACTTTTTTTAATCTAATTTTTATCATAATTTATAAAATAAATACTAATTAAAAATATGCAATGAATAAATTACTATTTTATCGATGAGGTTTAACCAAATTAATGAAGTTGTTCCTCCTTTTTTGGAAATGAATTAAATAGTCCCTAAATTTTATTTTAGTTAATTAAATAGTTCTTTGTCACACCCCAACTCCAGTAGTGCAACGGTCCTAGGGTAAGGGTTGGCTTAAGGCCACCATAAATCCGTAGAACACACATATCCTGAATCTCATACATAATATATATCCACATCATACATAGTTATCATCATGAATTCTCAATTCTATGAACCATATAATCATCATTCATGCATTTCTTTACATCATCATATGATTTCCTTTTGTTCCTTACAGATCAAAAGATACATCCCACATCAATAAGGAACAAGGGTAACTCACAATGTATCAATTCAGACATCAAAATAAAATCATCCTCAACATCTAACTACGAAGCTCTAGAGTATACTCCTCATACATATAAATACCATAATATAAAATAATAGATATATCAAAAGAATTACATAAAGTCTTCTTTGAGGAATAAATCAAGAAGTTTCGTCTTCTATGTTAGCTCCTTCTCGAGTTACACTATCACCTGAAATCCACAGAAGAGGAGTAGGCCTTCAACTCAGTAAGATATAAACTACACTAATGCTTACAAGTATCACAAAGATATAGAGGATAAGTATGAGTTTGAATATATATTCAATATACTTTTGGAATATCATAAGGAAATAGATTATCATAATCATAGCACAAGGAATTATAACATGAACAATCATGGTTTCTTTAACATGAGAGTGCCCACAAAGAATGGCACTAAAAATCATATCATGAAATAGAACTCAAAATAGATCATAGCATAGTGTATTGGTGTACCTTATCACCTCAACGTCTCCATGTGCTTGCGTAGGGCACATGCTTAGTGTTTCTCATCCCCAATTAGGAGGGACACTGACAAAAACTCTATCCGCTAGGTTTCAGATGTACACATTGGACCAATGAACTAACTCTCATTGGGAAGAGCATTCTATTTATATGTGGGTCATGGATTATATAGCTTGGACATATTATCAAGAAACATAGTGGTCACAAGGCCATCATCACATATTTACATATAGTTATTCCATCATACAAATAGGTATATAATGATCTTGATCCAAGAAAACAATAACCAAGTCATTCGTGCAATTGGCTTATTTAGAAGGGTCTCAACAATTCATAGTTTACAATTTTGAATTTATAGGTTTAGGTTCACCAACAATGAATTCAAGAAAAATTTCGTGAAGTAAGAAAAGAGTAGCATGCACAATTAATGGATAGCAACATAAATTAACATAGTTCATACTTACCTCAAAACAATTTATCCTTGTATTTCCCTTAATTACTTGTACATTCAATATTCTTCTCTATATTCCTTGAATTCTCCTCTCTTATGTCAAATCTCCAAATACTCATAATTAGGGTTCATGCCCAAAAATATTCATACATAGTAAATTCTTATGATTCTAATCATCTTTTAGAATCCTAATATTTTTCTAACATCAATTTAATCACTTATTAAAGAAATGAGAAAGATTGAGATGAATAGCTACTATCCACCCAAAGCCCTAAATCTATATATGTCTTGCTTATAATCCATAATAAATGCCAATTGATGCTCTTAAACATCTATTCATAACTCATAATTATATATTCTAACTATGTATTAACTTATCTTAAACTTAGAAGTGAGTTTGGAACAATTACCTTAAGCCCTAGAATGGAGATTCTTGGGAAATATGAAATCTTGATGTTCTCGAAAGTTTGATTCTTGATTCTTATTTTTAATAGAGATGAAAAAAGTGTTTGAGAAGATAACTTAATGAATTTGTGGGTGGTTGAAGTGTATTTATGAAGAAAGAGAGGAAGAAGAACGAAATGGGCGAGTTGAAAATGAAAGAAATGGGTTTAGGCTTATATAGACTCAAGGCTTCACGCTCGTGAATAGAGCATTCAAGCTCGTGAAAGTCAATTTCTTAGGAAAATGAAAAATTACAGATAAAGTATTCTCACGGTGATAAAGATCTTTCACTCACGTGAAAAATTTCTTCAAGGTGGTGAATCATTTTCATATTTTCTCCATTCTAACTTGTCTAAACTCAATCAACTTATACATACACATGTTTAACACCTCAAAATCAGTCATAACTCATCATGTCTCAGCATATAATTATTTTAGGTATAATCTATACTTAATATAACATTTTAGATTATCTACCATGTACATATAAATATATATATGCTAACATTCATTAAACAAACATGAATAAACACATATCTACTCTAATGCTCCAAGTATTGGTTATTATATTCTTCTATCTTAATTTTTTTTATAAATTTTATTAAAAAATAAATAAAATTTTAAACAAAAAATAATCATCTCATTTCTATTTCCCACCATTTATAGATTTCTTGTCAGTTTTCTTACGGTATTGCTTCACTTTATCATTTTCCTTAGCATTTCTACTAATAACTCTACCTTTTTTCACAACTATAGCCAATAAGCAAAGCCATAAAAAATCCTTCCATATTCACATCTTTAAATTCCTTTTTCACCAATACCACTTTAGTACTAGATATTGAGGCCATCATTGTAATACTCAGTACTTGGATTGCATGGTTGAGAATGTGTGCGTTAGATTTATTTATATTTTGTTTGATGCATGTTAGACGATTTCATGTGTGTATGTGCATGGTAGATACTCTAAGAATATATGTTGAGCATAGATTAGTCTTAGAATGGATTTATGATGATATATGATGAGTTATGCTTGAGTTTGAAGCGTTATACATGGTTTAGTTGAGTTGTTTGAGTTTTGGTCCAAAGTGCACAATGGGAATCCAGCTGATAGGGCTTTTATCAGTGTTCTATTTAGAGGGAGCCATGAGCTCTAGGCATATGCTCGGCCAAGCATATATGTCAAGATAAGGTAGCAATACTATCGATGCATTTTCATAATATCAGTTCTATCACATGATATGATTTAATAGTGCTATTCTATTGTAAGCACTTATGTTCTTTCAAGTATAAGTTTATAAATTCTTCTTCTTATAACTCTTTCATGCCTAAGTATAAGTATGTGTATAAGTATATTCATAACCATGATATCCAAGTTCTTTGGCTTAATTTAAACATTGCATGTTTATATCTTACTGAGTTGAACGCTCACTTTCTTTTGTGGATTTCAGGTGATAGTATAGCTTGAGAGAGAGCTAATCTAGAAGATAGAGCTTATTGACTTCTTCTTCACAAAAAGACTTTTGGATGTAATTTTGTTAAACGTTATATTTATGTTATGTATTTATTTCTAATGAGAAGTGTATTCTTAGAAGTTCCATAGTTAACATTAAGGTTGTAGTCTTTTGTTGCCTAGATTGGCATATTTTGTAGAGTTTCCCTTATTTCATATTGATGTTAGACGTGTCTTTGATTGGTAGGGAATAAGAGGAAATATCATGATATGAAGATATGATTATGACTACGATTCATAAGAATGACTATGCATGATTATATATATATAAGTATATATTGATATGGTGTATATGAGATCCAAGTTATGTTGTGTTCTATGGGTTTATGGTGGCCTTATGCCTACCTTTGCCCTAGGACCGTCGCAC
This sequence comes from Aleurites moluccanus, assembly GCA_948193065.1. Lineage (NCBI taxonomy): Eukaryota > Viridiplantae > Streptophyta > Magnoliopsida > Malpighiales > Euphorbiaceae > Aleurites > Aleurites moluccanus. The sequence continues at coordinate 8,417 of CANXYC010267041.1, read as the reverse complement.
CGGTGGTTTTGGGGTGTGACAATCACTTATGCTCTTATCATCATTGTCCAGGCCACTAATGGACATCTCAAACTGAAGACCACCGAAATAGATTGGAGAGAGGGAAGAAGATCAAGATTCTTCATTTGCTTGTGAGGACACCATTCGTTCTCTTTTGGAGGGATTATAATTTTGGGAGTGGAGTTGGCTTGGGTTTTTGATGGATCAAATTATGTGACATATTGTTTTATTGCTTTTATTTACACCATCGATTTTAGAGGAAGGGGAACTTCCTGATTTGGAAGTTTATTAGAGTATATTGAGTTAAAAAACACTCATTGTACCTAAACTTAAATTTTAATTCACAAATATCTCTAAACTTTGATTTGTTCGCAAAAATCCTAAAACAATTATTTAGTCTCAATAAAAATCCTATTTTCCATCTTTCAATTTTAACTAAACTGAAAATCTAACGTGGGTTTGATTTATTATTTTTAAACGTTAATTTGATGTTTTCAAGACATGTTGGATTTCTACCAGTCCCGATCATCCTCTCCAAAGTGCTAGCTTTCCCATACTTGATAAGTAATTTTCTTCTTCTTTCTCTTACTTCCTCTATTTTAGACTCATCTTAGCCCTTATTTATATTGAAATTCCTAAATTTGTTCTCTTTATTTTCTTGATTTCTTCCTCCAATTTCTACAAAATATCGCAATTGTAAATGGATTTCACTGTAATCATGTGCTATTGAGTAGAGAAAGTGCAATGAAGACTTCATAATCTGATGACAATCTTGGGCGTAGATTTGTTAGCTGTAAGAATTATGGGGTGAGTTCTTTGATATACAAGTTATGAAAAGAAAATTTGTTCTTGATACTTGTGTTTTTAGAAGAAAAAAAATTTGCTTGAATATGGGCATCTTTTTTTATTGGGTTAATCCAAAGTTTCCTCACAAGTGAATTGAGTGATTCATGAAGTTTTGAAGAAGCTAAATAAGATGGGGAGCCTTACAATGGAGGAATGTTATGGGGAGGTGAATGTTGTTGCAAGTGAAGATTAAAAGACAAGGTTCAAGTGATTTTTTTTTTGGGTTTGCTTATTGTTGTTGTGCTCATGAGACTTGTTTGAGTACATTGGTTTTAAGAGGAGGGGTGGGGGGCTTTAATATGTGTAGGTTGTTGGATTTTAGATTTTAGTTTAGTATACTCTTGTTAGATTTAGGATACTGGGGAAAGAATTTGTTTGTTAGAGCATGCTTGCAACAAAAGTTATGAAATTATATAAAAAAATTTAATCTATCAATGGAAGTTAACTGTTGGGGTAGTTTTTCTAACCAACTTTGTATTTTTGTTTTATATATAATAATATAATATATGTATGTTTTAATTGTATACGCTGTGAAAAATTAAATAATACGACATATTATTGAATAAAACTTAATTGTTACATTGATAACTAACAAAATTATGAGTCAATTACGAAAATAAAGTCATTTGTATTCTTGTTTCAAATGTGAAACCTAGAGCCATTATCATCCTAGTTTCAACTGTGAAACATAGATTCATCAAGCCAAAACCATAAGTATCATACTATTTTCAACTATTAAATGTACGAAAAATCCAAAATAGCCCAAAAAAAGTACTAATATTTTGGCTTTAACAATTTCTTGTGAAAAATACAAAATCCTAACAAATAAAAAAGCCATCAATGCTGTTTCACTTCTTTTGCCTCTTAACAAGCAACTTGGCCTTCCTTTACCTTGATAGCTTTGAGTCTGAGCTGCTGGTAGATTGTTTACTGGTGCTGGCTCATTATTTCTTACAAAGGCTATATTTGAGGGAGGGATTGAAGCATCTGATTATGAACTTTGCTCAATCCTTTTTTCTTGTTCTAAAACACAATATTAAAATGAAACACATTAGACACATTTTTATACATTTTCCATTATAATAAATGTGAAAGAGCTTTTAATGAACTTAGTAATTGTTGCCTTCTCAACATACTTGAACCTTGAACCTTTTTTCTATGCGTTTTGATATTGTGGCCAACCTCGCCATAATGGTTGCATTTCATCCTAACCAAACTAGTTTTTGGAAGCATATTTCTCTCTAATTAATATTTTTACATTTCCTCATTTTGCTTCTTTATTGTCTTTTGATTTCTGCCCTTCTTAACTTTTGTTGGTGTTGAAGATAGATCACATTATCTCCATTGGCATCTAGTCGCAACTCAGGACTATTAGTTCCATAAATTACATGCTTATAAACTTCCATTGTTATATGGACCGAATGCATTCATGAACATATGTAATTGGATCCTCATTTTGTCAGTGTGATACAAACCAATGCATATGCACAAGGGATCTAGTTAACTGTCACCTCTTGCAGCCTTGTTTCTAGATTAACCAGTTTTTATCCATCAAGTCCTATAACTTGAATTTGAAGTAACCCTGCAAATAAGTGATTGTAAGCACATATTATGTCCAAAAGTTTATTAACTTTTTTTGAATTTTTGTACATAGAGGACCCTTCACTATCTTTAATTCTTGTTTATTTCTATAAAGTCTTCTCATTATCTTAGACCTAATAATCTCAAGCATGGTTATTATGGCCTTATCCATTGTATGTAATATATAACTGTTGAAATAATTATTGGTGAGCACATCATATAGGGCAATTATATCAAAGCAAGCCCTTAACAAATACTTACAAGATCTCTCCCTTAGTCAATCAATACCTCTGTATCTTTGCCTCAATAACCTCAAGACTATTTTTCAAAGCAGCTTTATAGGATGACCTGGCAGCATCCCATAACATATCATTGAATTCCCTCACTTTAAACCTTTCTCTGAAATTTGTATACATGTGTCTCACACACAACCTATTCTTTAAATTAGGAAATAGTGCCCCAACATTGTTAACCAATCCCTAAACAAATATATCAGATAAATACAAATAAATACAAACACTACAAGAAATATTCTATATATAAATTGATATTTCTATTGATAAACATATTAATTTTCTCGAAACATTAAATCACTGACGGAATACTGACCAAAAATTATGGTGATAAAATCCTCGTCGGTAATTAATTATTGATGAAAACTATACTTGGTTAGTAATTTACCAATGAAAATGTCACACCCCAACTCCAGTGGTGCGACGGTCCTAGGGCAAGGGTAGGCTTAAGGCCACCATAAACCCGTAGAATTCACATATCCTGGATCTCATGCCCAATTATATCAATTATAAACATCATATAATATCATACATTGATCATTTCTATAAATTCAAGTAAACATCAAACATATCTTTACCATTATCATTTCATAGCTTTCTCTTGTTCCATACTGATCAAAAGATGCATCTCACATCATTAAGGAACCAGAGTACCCAAAAAGGTAATAATTCATACACCAAAATATTATCATCCTCAAATGACTAACTACGGAGCTCTAGAGTACACTCCCAATACATATTGTGTCATAATACCATTTAGTGAATATACATAATCATGTTTCAAAATAATTACAATGTAGGCTTCTTGGAAGAAAGAGTCAAGAAGCTTGATCTTCTCTATTAGCTCCCTCATGACCTATGCTATCACCTGAAATCCACAGAAGAGGAGTGAGCCTTCAACTCAGTAAGATATGAACATGCAGTAAGAAAGGAATACAAATACATATATATGTATATAAATATATAATCTGCGAGAAACATTTATCTCAGAAGTATGGGTAAGAATCAGAATGTGGTTAGGCTTACAAAGAAATAGAAGTGCTCACAATCAAATAGCACTATCAAATATCATGGTAGAACTACAGAATGAATTGATAGCCATGCTACCTATCATAACAGAGTGCATCAGTAGTCCTTGCTACCTTATCGCAAATGCATGCTTGGTCAGGCATACGCTTAGAGCTTGTGGTCCCTTCTAGGTAGAACACTTGTAAAAACCCTACCAGCTGGATTCCCAAAGTGCACGATGGACCAATGAATTTACTCTTATTGGGAACAGCATTCTATCCATAGGGTCATATAGTTTCATATCACAAGAACATATTTGTCACAAGACCATCAACATATATCATAATTTCAATCGATTTAACTAGTAAGAAATAAGTAGAAATCATGTGAACTTGATCCAAGAAAATTGACCAAGTCACTTACAATGTATATACACATAGAAATCTCAAGAACAAATGGTGAATTTCATTTTAGGAATACCAGAAACTGTTAAATGAATATTTTGATAATATATAATCAAGTATACAAGAATCATATGGGTTCACCTTTAGAACATTTGGTTGTATCATAAGGAATAACAAATGCAATGTTCATACTTACCTCAACATATATTTTATCATTGAATTCCTTTCAGTAATTTGCTCAATTCCAAGTTCCTCAATTACTTTGATTTTCTCTTCCTAAGAAAATTTTCCCAAATATACAAAATTAGGGTTTTCCTAAATCAATAATATTTAATATGATTTCTGAATATTTAACCATCTTAGAGTCTCTATTCTTAATTTCCATCTTTAATTTAATTCATCTCTTAAGGAAAATTCTACAATTAATTCGGATTTATTGTTCATGTTACTATTCATGACAGTCCATAAATTCTGATTCTTCCAATATTAATTACAATGTATAACCTTAAAATGTTTGTAATAAATTTCCTTACACCCATAATTAATTATTCTAACTGCCAGATTAAACAAATCTAATGAAAAAAAATGAAATTTGAAGAAATTTACCTTATTTCTCCAAAAACTGCTCCACTGAAATATCTTGCTTAAATCTGACAATTTTTGCCTTAAAATATGCAATCTAGAGTTCTAATGCATTAATTTGAGTATTAATGCCTTAGACAAGAAATGGAATTGATCTAAGAAAAGACCGAAGAAGAATGGAGAAAGAAGAAATAATATCGTGTAGAAAATGCTACTGGACACTGGGTTAAATAGGCCACTGCCCAAAATCTCACTCGTCTCGCCAATTAGCCTCGGCAAAGCTACCTCGCATAGGCCAGCTCGCCATTCCCAGCTCCCCAAACTGATCCAGTAATGCTACTACGCAAAAGCCACCTCGCTAATCCAGCTCGCACATGTCACCTCGCATATGCTACCTCTCCAAACTCTCTTCGTAAACTCTTCCTCGCATATGCCGCCTCGCCTCTTCGCCTATTCGCCTCTTCTCATAATGCCACCTCGCCTTTCCTCTTCGCCAAATCCTCTTCGTCAAATCCTATTCACCAAACCTCTTCGCCAAATCCTTTTTGCCAAACCTCTTCGCCAAATCCTCTTCGCCAAACCTCTTTGCCAAATCCTTTTCGCCAATCCTCTTCGCCAAATCCTCTTCGCCAAGTCCTCTTCTCGAACTCCCTCTTCGCGAACTGCCACCTCAGCAATCTCACCTCGCCACTTCACCTTTTTGCATTGCCGGCTTGCAAAATGCCACCTCGCATTTTGCCAGCTCGCCTTAACCAGATCCTACTGAATTTAAAACTCTTCCTTGGCAATTTATACTTAACCAACTCGCAATTGAGTTACAAATATCCAAACTTCCTGATTCTTTTTGCCACTTAAAATAAACATATAAAGGTTCAACATATCCAAAATTCAAATCACAAGAACAACTACACAGACCCTGGTGACTCTCTAAAAGTCACCCAGACTTACTGCTTTAAAATCCATCCGAATAGGTCTGATAAAATCCACTCTTTACTGAGATGTACTTATCCAAAAATTCTAAAATTTTATAGTCAACAACATAACACATAAGAAACATTTTTTATGTTTACACCTTTTGCTCAATCTGCCTCATTCCTTCCCAGTAATTTCGAACAGACACAGACTTCCTGCAGAAATACTCAACAAGACCAATCCTTCTCAAAGGGACTTAACTCATCACACACACATAATTCTGCTAAGCCATTTTACAAAGTCATAACTGAGACATAGATTCACAACTTTCATGTTTTATACTTTACCAAATTATTTCTCTAAGAATATGCAATCAACCTCACAATTTCCTGCAACCAGAAATTCTGGAATTTCTCAAACATTCTTATATTGAATTAATTAATTCTTCAAACATACACTTTAATAAAATACTACAAAAATGGCAGATATTACAACTGCCATAAATCTTTCTAAAAATTCAATTCATCATTCATGCACTAAGCATATAGATATAAGGCATCATTTTCTTAGGGATCCTGTAAGCGAAAGGCATATAAATTTTCAATATGTTGATAGTAAGAAACAACTTGTAGATACCTTCACAAAACCCTTGGACAAAGAAGCATTTTATTTCATAAGAAGGGAATTAGATATGATTGATACCTCTCAGGTATGATTCTTGGCTTGCTCTTAATTAGATATAATTAAATATAATGATTTTGCATGATTTATAAGCATTTACGAAAATTTATGTGTTTATATGACAAATTGAGACAGAAGTGAGAGAATTTTATAAATTCTCATCACCTTAATTTCAGTTTACATAAATTTATTGTTAAATGTGTGAATTATAAGCATGTACATATAAAGCATAAATCAAAGCTCAAATAGCCTTCATTTTTCAAAAATTGCTCCAATCCTGTTTTTCAAGTCCGTTAATCCATTTAACGCCCGTTATAATTTTTCACGCCCTTTAAAATTTTTTAACGCCCATGAAAAATTGTTTTGTTTCTTTTTTAAAAATTGAGCTTAGTCTTTCACGGCCATGAAGACATAGGTATTTAAAAAGACACACCCTCGTCTTTTCATTTTTATTTTAAAACTTCTCTCTCTCTCTCTTCTATTTTCTCTCAAATTTTAGAATTCCAAATCCTTGTTAGAGTTTTTCTCTCTTAATTTTTCACTTCCTTTTATATTATTTTCCTATAAACCTTCATCCTTTTCTCCTTCAAACCCTAAAACTATGGTTAAAACAAAGAAGGTGGGAACTAGAGGAAGAGGAAAGGATCTGAATTTGGGAGAAGCGTCTTAAGCGCCGAAAGAACCAGTAACACTTTCCTTCGGTCTCTCGTTTACCTCTCAACATCACAATGACAGATTCTCGGTTCTTAGACAGTGAGGTCATTCGGTAAGCGGTCGAAGCATAAACTTTACTGATTTGATAATGCTTGGATTGAATGACTCTGTCAAAAAGTATTGCGTAGATTTATTCGGTGATAAACACTTTGCATATTACTCATCTGACTTACATTTAGAGCTGGTCTATGAATTTTTCACAACCCTGCTTGTGAGTTCCACTAGTGATATGACTTTTAGGCTAGGCAAAACCAACCGCTCTCTTACCTCTGATGCTCTTGGTGGTTTGTTTAAGCTTAAATCTAGTGGGGTATGCAGAATTTCAGACAATTGGGATCCTTCCCCGATTTGGGAAGAAATGACTGGTATCACTCAGTTTGATGTTTGGACTGTAAAAGCTTCTAAAATTCATGACCCTACTCTTCGTATTATATGCAGGTTTCTCACCTACTCTGTTTTTGCTAAAAAAGACAGTAATGGAGCTGTAAGTCGCAAGGAGTTGTTTGTTACAAGGAGTCGATGTGGATGTTGTCAGGTGGTTTTTGGATGCATTCAAAGATATGAGCTTAAAAGTTAAAGACAAACTACTTCTTGGTATGCATATGAGTAAGAATGCCATTCATTTTGGTATTGCTCATAATCCATAATTCAAAGTTCCTCTCTCTCCTAAAGATTATCTAGATATATCAACCTTTCGTGATATGGGAATTGTGAAAAAGGTTAGTAAACCACTGCTGATGGAGATGATCAGGAGGATGATGAGTGTAATGAAGAGCTAGCTACAATGTTTGATGAACCATTCTGGAAATGTTCTCGCAATCCCCTTTGAGCAACATCTCAATCCAGCCCTCAACCATCTAGTTCAGCAGAATCTTTTGAGAACCAAGTGTTGGAGCATTTGGCTAGGCTCAACACTAGGTTTGAATCTTTGGAGAACAAAGTTACTACTCGACTGGATCGACTTGAAGCAAATCACAAAGAGTTGAAACAGTCATTGGATAGTCTTCGTAGTGCATTATTTCTTAGAAGCAATGTTAGGTTGATATTTTATCTATTTAATTAGGGACAATATTAAATAATTTATACTTATTTTAATTTCTTTTTAGTCCATTATAGCTAGTTAATGTTAGTTTTAGTTGAATTTAATTACTAGGTGAGCAGAGTTTAGTTTTAGAAATAACTTATCCAAAAATCTAGAATAATTTGTGTGTTTGATAATAAATTGCTAATAAGGATAAATTGTATCCCAAATCTTAGTTTTTGTGCAGATGGAAATTTGGCAAAAGGAATTGACTTGAATATGATACAAGGAGGGTCGGACCGCTAAGCAAAGATCAACCAAGTCGCAGGAAAGAAAATAGGCAAGTTTGGCACAGGAAGCTGCGAGTCACAGACT
>CANXYC010266997.1:0-16435 GCA_948193065.1 Aleurites moluccanus | reverse complement strand
TTGAGGAGCTTACCCGGTACAATTTTCAATCGGGTTTATTTTTCCATCAAATCTTCAAATGAATTAAATAACACCATTTACATTCCCTTAAATCATTTTCTACTTCTAAATATGGTGATAATTCCATAAGAACTCGAAGGGTTGCAAAATGACAATTTTGCCCCCAGTTCACAAAATTTCAAGTTTCATCCAATTTCTTCCTAACAGCCTTTGATGTACTTTTACATGTGTAAAACTGTCTAAAACATGCATATTCATTCAATTTAAGCAAAATCATGCATCATACATAACATTTAAATAAATGAAAAACCCTTTAGGTTTACCACTTTAAGCTTATGTTCTAAGCCCTTAAGCTAAGGTGTTACATCTTTGAAGGAAGGTGACTTGTGGAAAGGGGTGGCTTGGTCGTTTTGTTGGTCTTTGAGGGTGAGATTAATTGCATCGGGTTTGATCAAACGGTGAGACTTTGGATGATTTGGTATCATATATTTGAATAGGTTTTGATCTTGGATCAAAGGGTGAGACTATGGTTGATCTAAGGGTCGCACTTGAGTTCTTGTAGAGATGACCCATTTTTGGTGACTGTGATTCGAAGAGATGGCCCACTATTAAGGAATGATGACTTAGATTACTTTGGTGGTCATTAAAGTTTGAGAGGGAGTTGGCAATTTGTTGGGTAGTGACCATGGAGTGGTGAGGTTTTGAAGCCACATTCAATTTTGACCGAGTATGTTGGATTGAGGATGATGACATGTTCAGTATTGGTTCAAATATTAACATAGAGGGATGAGGTCAGGTATGCCTTATAGAAATGGTTTTGGACTCCTAAAGTTCAACTATGTGAGTTGGTCATGTCAGTTTGATTTTGGACACCTAATGGAAGGCTATGTGGATTGGTTTTAATTTGGACCGAAGGTTTGGCTTGGAGAGTTGGTTTTTGCTAAAGATGACTTTGTTCAATGAGGTTTATGGAAGATGAATTTGTGGTTGGCTTTGTCTCAGGCTAGATGCTTTTTCAGATGGATTCAGACCTTCAAAAAGATAACTTGGCTACTTAGGCTCATGGACCTTGATTTGTGATCCACTTTTAATTCCATACCTAACCCAACTTCAAAAAGGCAATAGGTTTTAAATTTGATAATGAGGGCATCGCTATTCGGACGATCCATAGATCACTTGAGAATTTCGACTTTAGTTTCACTGATGAAGATTAGAGGAATCTGAACACTTTTTGCTCAAACCATTGACCCTTTTGCTTTTCCCCTTGAGCTTGGACTTGCTTTTGTGAAATGGGATGTTTTATGAGTTTGTCTTCTGGTAAAAACAAGCGGAGCTATTCCTATTTTTTGAGATTGAAAAGATTCTTGGTGCTGACACTTTGTCGGTTTAGACCAATAGGACTGACACACAGGTTAATGACTTGTTTGACACTTTGTCGGTTAAATTCTTTAGATCTAACACATGAGTCAAATGACTTGAAAGAATAGTCATTCATCATGAAAGAAAAAGACTTTTGATTTGACGATTTGGACAATCGACTCAAGGAATGATGACTTTGGATTACTTATGCTCGGATGATGGATTTGATCTACTTAGCCACAGTGACTAGATGTTGACTTTAGAAAATATGCCCCTGATGAGGGATTAGGGTAGTTTAGCCATTCAACTGCTTTGACTAAGCGATGTGACGATTGACGCAAAAGGACACACCCTAGATATGGGACAAAGACAACTTAGCCAATTAGCTAAGAGACCTGACAGATTAATTGATTGACACCAAGATACCGAAATGACGTTGATGACTCTGACGAGGACTTGTTAGCAACTTTTACTATGATGATAGACTCAGAAAATGATGATTTTTGACTCTGACGAGGACTTGTTAGCAACTTTTGCTATGATGATAGACTCAGAAAATGATGATTTTTTTTTATTTTTTATTTTTTATTTTTGCTCTAATTTTTTCCCAAGCTGCCCTTTCGGGTTTCAACTCGTCGAGCTACTCTAATTTTTGCCTAATCCACCTTATTCAAGTTTTCAACTTAGCGAGCATGAACCAATTAATCTAGGCACAAAAAATGATAATTTTATTATGCTTTGGACTATACCCAAAGTGGGCTGTCTACGTATCTCCATTTGCATTTTTTTTCACACATCAAAATTTTCTTTTCGGAGAATTAGGTCCTCATAGTTATGTTCATATAATGCATCATCTAATTACAATGGCTTGAAAAATTTATTCCCATCTAATCCACAAGTATGACACCTCCGTCGGATAGGATCTTTTTTAGCACACATGGGTTGGCCCAATTTGGTATGAACTTCCCTCTTGGATCATGAACAGGAGCTCTGATGTCCTTTAATACCAAATTGTCTTCTTCCAACCCTATGGCAGTTACTCTCTTGTTGAAATGCCTTTCTTGAGACATACTTTAGATCAAATGTCACCTGTTCTACCATTCAATGTGTCATTTTGCTACTAAGAGCTGACCTCTCCATAAGGAATTTTAAGGGGCTCTTATTTGCTAGGACATGCGTAGTGTATGAACCTAAATAATGTTGTAGCTTATGGCATATCCAAATCAAAGCGAGACATAACTGCTCAATCTGATTGTACTTAAGCTCATGAGCAAGCATGCACTTACGCAAATAATAGATGGCATTTTCCTTATATGAATCCATAACATTTTGAGCAAGCATTGCCCCTATAGCTTCTTTGGTCACAAAGAGGTATAACAGTAAAATTTTACCGGGCCTAGGCGGTAGCAAGACAAGAGGATTTAGCAAGTACTGCTTGATCTTTTCAAAAGCTTGCTGAAATTCATCATTCCATTGTTTAGAAGCTCCCTTTTTAACAATTTGAAGATTAGACCACAAACATTCTTTCCTTCCCATCCTTCTGGGTACATGCACTATTTTGGCTAACCACGAGGGGTAAGTAATAGGCATGATAAAATCATTCTTCATTAACTTGGCAACTTCATGAGAGACCATGTTGCCTTTAACCTTTACAAGTTATGCTTTATAGGTTTCATATTCTCCATGGTTGGAATCAATACTTGTCATATGATCGGATCCTTAGACAAAGCCATCTAAGAATTCTTGAACTATTTTGAATAAAGAAGCCTTGCAAAATGAAGATGCCATGTATGCAATTTTAGTTCATTATCTATGCCAAAGTTAATTGATTCTTTTTTCCTTTTTTTTCCTTTTTTTTTTCTTTTTTTTCATCATTTTTTTCACATTTTTTTTCACTCAAACTGGATAATTAAAATGAAAAGGAATACATAAGAAGAATTCAAACTTTTATTATGAAAAAGAGTACCATTTTTTTCACATTATCCATGGTTACATCAAAATTGTAGGAAAAAACAAAAAGGTCAATTACAGACTCGAAACAGGAAATAAAAAGAATACTTAACTCAGAGGACCCTAACTATGACTCATACTTAGACTTAGACTTTGATTTGAATTCAATCTCAGACAGGTCAGATTAATTGGGCTTGAATTCCTCCATAAGCTATGCTAATTTAGGCTTTGGTTTGTTGATGAGGTGGGGTCTATTTCCACTTACTTTCCTCCTAATATAAATCTTCAGACCTAAAGGGATTGATGATGGTTCAAAGGTAAATGGGGGCGTCAGGTATCAAGCCAGGGGGAAGGATATCTCCAATGTCAATGAGATCTTGGATTCTGCGTCTTAAGTTCTTGCACACATCTGTTTTATGCCCAACACTTTGATGATAATCGCAATACTCATTCATATTCTAGCTTTTAGGCAAAGGGTTAGGAGGTGCCTTTAATTCTAAAGGTGTGACCAGTTTAGATTCCAAAGCCTTCTTGCAAACGAAGCTTAAGGGCATACCTAAATCCATAAATTTCCTTTTCAGAGTTTGACTCTTCTGTTTGGTAGAGGTAATGGAAGTGAAGGTGTTATTCTGTTTGTATCTTTTCTCCATTATGTGGCCCTGTTCTAACACAACAGTATTGCGCTTCACAGACTTTTCCATGGTTGAATGGGTGAAGGTTTCCTTACCTTGAAAAGGATTCAAGGAAAAGGAAGGGTTGGTGTTGGTCTGGTTAACTTGAGGTGTATTTGAAGAGCTTGGATCAGCTGGTTTGGGCCTGGTCTGATTCATGGATTTTATTTCATCAATTTGGGAATTCAAGGCTTTGGTCACATAAGCCAGTACATTGTGGAAGCTGGTTTGTTGAGCGGTCAGGGCTTTGGAAAAGTCAGCCTGTTGAGCGATCAATCTTTCATTAAAGCTGGCATATTGAGCGATTAAGGTTTCATTGAAACAGATTTGTTGAGCACTAAGGGTGGAATTGAGCATGGCTTCAAAATTCTTCTCTTGCCTTTTGATGAGGGTGGCGAGAAGTGTGTCCATGGCATCCATATTGGTTGGGTTGGCCATCGGTACCTTTTAAAGATAAGGAAAGGGATTAGTGCATGGAAGAGAAAACCTAACTCTTCTAAGTTTATAGGGGAAAGGAAAACCTAACTCTATTCTGGGCTTATAAGGAAAGGAAAACCTAACTCTGTTCTAGGTTTTAAGGGAAAGGAAAACCTAACTTTCTTATAGGCTTATAGGGAAAAGGAAAACCTAACTATGTTCTAGGTTTTTAGGGAGAAGGAAAAACTAACTCTGTTTTAGGCTTATAGGGAAAAAAAACCTAATTTTGTTCTAGGTTTGAGGAAAAGGAAAACCTAACTCTGTTCTAGGCTTATAGGGAAAAGGAAAACCTAACTCTGTTCTAGTCTTATAAGGAAAAAAACACCTAACTCTATTCTAGGTTTTTAAGGAAAAGGAAGACCTAACTCTGTTATAGGCTTATAAGGAAAAAAACACCTAAATCTATTATAGGTTTTAAGAAAAGGAAAACCTAACTCTGCTCTAGGCTTATAGGGAAAAGGAAAACCTAACTATGTTCTAGGTTTTTAGGGAGAAAGAAAACTTAACTCTGTTCTAGGCTTATAGGGAAAAGAACACCTAACTCTATTCTAGGTTTTTAAGGAAAAGGAAGACCTAACTCTGCTCTAGGCTTATAGGGAAACGAACACCTAACTCTATTTTAGGTTTTTAGGGAAAAGGAAGACCTAACTCTATTATATACTTACAGGGAAAAGAATACCTAACTATGTTTAGGTTTTAGGAAAAGGAAAACCTAACTCTATTTTAGGCTTATAAGGAAAAAGACAACTAACTCTGTTCTAGGTAAAGGAAAACCTAACTTTGTTCAAGGTTTTTAGGGGAAAGGAAAACCTAACTTTGTTCTAGGTTTATAGGGAAAAGAACACCTAACTCTATTCTAGGTTTTAGGAAAAGGAAAACCTAACTCTGTTCTAGGCTTATAGGGAAAAGAACACCTAACTATGTTCTAGGTTTTAGAAAAAGTTATGCATTGCAAATTTCTAAGAAATTGATTCCTAAACTAAGGTAGGCCAAAGTTAATTGGATTTTAGGATTTTGGGCTTTACTCTAAAGCATAGAGGTCAAAGGGGAGTTAGGCTTGGAGAGATCAAGGTGCCAACTGGGTTTAGGATTTGTAAGATCTTAGTGCCAACTGGGTTTGGGCTTTGAAGAGATACTGGTGCCAAATGGGTTTTGAGCTTTGGAGAGATAATGTTGCCAAATAGGTTTTGGGCTTTGGAGAGATATTGGTGCCAAATGGTTTTGGGCTTAGGAAAGATGTTGGTGCCAAATGGTTTTGGGCTTTGGATAGTAGTGGTAGTGTTTGAGGCTAATGGGCCTTGGTTCCATTTGAGTAAGATGTGTTTAAGGTTAATGGGACTTGGGTCGATTTGAGTGAGAGGTAATTGAGGTTAATAGGCCTTGGGTCAATTTGAGTGAGAGGTAATTGAGGTTAATAGGCCTTGGGTCCATTTGGGTTGAGAGGTATTTGAGGCTAATGGGCCTTAGTTCAATTTAAGTGAGAGCTATTTGAGGCTGATGGGCCTTGGGCCCATTTGGGTTGAGAGGTATTTGAGGCTAATGGGCCTTGGGCCCACTTAGGTTGAGAGGCATTTAAGGTTGATGGGCCTTGGGTCCATTTGGGTTGAGAGGTATTTGAGGCTTATAGACCTTGGATCCATTTGGGTTGACTCTCAACTGGTTCAAGGTATAACTTAGGCTCATTAAAAATGGAATGCATGCTTTATGAATCATGAATGCATGTATGCATGAAGAAAATAGATTTCATAATGACAATTTAACATTATTATGGTCCATGGGCCCTAAAGTCCAAGATCTAATGTTCATTACATGAAGGCTGGGTGGTTTAGTTTAAGGGTACCCGTAACACTAGAGCAGTGATATACCTAACCACATATGAAACATTGAGTTTCGTATGGGTCCAACAGTACGACTGCTCGTTACACCTCAAAAAGGATTTGAAGATTCGTCGCGAGGTGGATGCTTTTGCTATCTCTCAACATACTCAAAGAGAGTTATCGGGTCGATGCTACTCGCTATCCAAAGTTTGAATGTAGTGATGCATGAATATCAAAGTTAAACTAAAAGCCAAGTAAAAAGTTATTTTTAAAAAGATTTTCAACCAATTGGTAGTCCTCTTTAACTTTTAAAAAAAGTTTGTCCCCAGTGGGGTCGCCAGCTATGAGGCCTCGCCCGAGCACCGCGTCAGAGGTCCGCTTTAAATGAATGTGGGATCGGAATGCTCATTTAGGGCAATTTCTCACGGAGGAGACGATCCTAGCGCCTTTTATTTGAAAATGATTCTGATTTTTGAAGTCGCCACCTTAAGTTATTTTTGTTGGGAAAATTTAAGGTAAAAACCCATTTTGACTCCAATTTTATCCCAAAGGAAAAAGTGCATTAGTCTTTGAAACCAAAGAGGATTCGGGGACTAGGTTTTCAGTTGAACTTGGTTTTTAATTTTAACCTTGATTTAAAATGATTTTCATGAGCAACTAAAGAATGGCATATAAGATGCATGAGCAAGTAAATAAATGGATGAATAATTAAATATAAGTAATCAAGTAAAACAATCAAAGAAAGCAATAAAAGTAAATTATTACACCTCAAAATCTTAAGATAGGGGATATCACTCTAGCCCTTATGGGTTCTATGTTGATCACACATTCCTCAAAGAATACATTCAACAAATAAAATAAAGCAAATAATCAAAGAAAAATAGATGGTTTTTGTCTTTTTTGGATTTGAAGCTTTTATACAGCTTGCCTACGTATCCCGTTGAATGGGAATCAAAGCCCACGAAGTTCTTTCTTTTCCTAAAGGAGGGTTGATT
This sequence comes from Aleurites moluccanus, assembly GCA_948193065.1. Classification (NCBI taxonomy): domain Eukaryota; kingdom Viridiplantae; phylum Streptophyta; class Magnoliopsida; order Malpighiales; family Euphorbiaceae; genus Aleurites; species Aleurites moluccanus. The sequence goes on along the minus strand of CANXYC010266997.1, from coordinate 9,166 downwards.
TTATGCCCTATTTATCATGTTTTGATTCTTTATTTTGATGCTCTACCAAAGTAAAAAAGATGAGTTAAGAGACCATACCTTTGCCCTAGCTTTTAGGGATGTTGGCGGACGAAGTGCTCTTCAGGATCGAAGTTCCACCTTGGATCGAATGAAACCTGAGTAAATGGGTCAAAATGACTTCTTAGCTCTTAAGCAAACAAACCGACAGAGGGACCTTGCTTAGAAAAAATATAACTTTGAGGCTCAACACGCCCCTAGTAGCAACTCTTGAATTCAAAGAGAGCTAAAAAGAAGAAAATATGACTTGGAGGGGAAAAAGGACTAAATCAAATAGACTAAATGATTTCTTGTCTTCTTTTTCTTGTCTTTTGTTGCTTTTGTGTCTTCTTATGTGTTTTGGAAGGTGGGGGGAGGCTTCCTATTTATAACAGGAGCTTAGGGGGTTGAATCCCATGATTTTCCAATATGGGATTCGGAAGAAAATGAGTCAAGAACGTAGCTTCCACCAGCAAGAGGTACTGTTGCCGCCTGAAGGGGGTGGTGCCGCCGCCAGGGTGCCTTGGCGGCACAGGGTCTGAAGGAGGGTGACGGCAGTGCCAAAGAGCCATGCTGCCGCTCTTGGGCATGGCAGATGCCGCCCAGCGCCGCCGCCCCTCTCTAGTAGCAATGCCATCCCTGGAGGGCGGCACTTGTGCCCAGACTTCATTCTGAGGCTGTTCCAAGTTTGTCCAAGCACGGGTTTAGTTCTAGGGAGTGTAAAAAATGAGTGTTCACAACAACTCTAGTGCTAATTGAAATTTTACATGACTTTTCTTTAGAGTTAATTTCACTCATGGCCACAAAACTTATTACTACATTTCATGATGATCACTGATATTCACTCTGTATCATCATTTTTTTGTCCAAAACTTATGATTGCTTTGTCCCAATTTCTAAATAGTTGCAATTATGTTCAAGTGGTTAAAATAAAAATAAAAATAACATTTTGTTATTAATTGATACAAAAGACAATTTTCAACATCTTTTACTTTCCCCCTGTCCCTCACCCTCTCTCTCTACCACAACCTATGCCCCTTTTCTCTTTCCACCACCTCTAATGCCCATCTATGTCTTCTTTATTAAACAAGGAAAAAGAGCTATTGCCTTCTAAATTCTTGGAATTAGAAGAATCCATCACCAGATCATTAGCCATTGAAGCTAAACAGAAAACTAGTCTAGTGTGAAAGATCTCTTATAGTTTTTAAGAGCAATCTTCGTCAGCAAAATCTTGGTTCAATGCTCTAGGTGATTCTCATCTAGGTTTATTGTCTTAGGATTAAAAATGGCTCTTTCATCAAAATGGAAAATGTCACGGTCCTTATTGAATATTGAAGTGACAAATTAGCTTAAAAAATGGCTTTGTAATATTTTTTTTTATTAAAGATGCATTAAATGTAATGCATACTAACGAATGATAATCCTTAAAATTAGCATGAATCATAGGAGACAAGTATGTATATTAGTTAGAAAGTTGGTAGACACTTTTCAACTATTTTTTGTAACTACTGCCTATATAAAGGCATTTCTTAATGCAAAACATAGTTTTTTTTCTCTCATTTTCATCCTTTTCTTTTTTAAATGATCATCGGTGGTATCAGAGCACTATTTGATCTTTGAGGGACTGTTTAAGAGAGAACATAAGTCAGTATTACTCCTAAAAAACCTCAAGCTTGAATATGGCTGCAAGCAACTTCACAGCAGTCACACCTCATACTTTAAATGGTGAAAACCATCCTTTTTGGGCCTTTAAAATGAATACATATTTGAAGGCTTTTGATCTATTGAAGGTAGTAGAAATAGGAAGAGATCCACCTCCTCTAAGAGTTAATCCCACCATAGCTTAAATTAAACAATAGAGTGAAGAGTGTGCAAAGAAATACAAAGCTCTTACCTGCATACAATCAGTAGTATCTGATGTCATTTGCCTAAGAATTATGGCTAATGAATCAGCCAAAGAAGGCTGGGATCTCTTGAAAAATGAGTTCCAAGGAAGTGATAGAACAAGGCAAATGAATTTGCTGAATTTGAGAAGGAATTTGAGATTTTAAAGATGAAAGAAAAAGAAACTATAAAAGAGTATACTGATATATTGCTGAAGGTGGTGAATCAAATCTGTTTGCTTGGAGAACAGCTTACATATACAAGAGTTATTAAGAGAGTGCTTGTGAGTTTGCCTGAAAGATTTGAATAAAAAATCTCCTCTTTAGAAGATTCAAAAGATCTAACACAGATCTCACTCTCAGAGCTTTTAAATGCTCTTTAAGCCTTCTAACAGAGAAGATCCTTAAGGCAAGAAGAGGCAGATGAATCTACATTTCAAGCAAAGACAAAAGCCAAATCTCAATACAACATGGAAGGAAGCAAGCAAAGTGTTGATGAAAAGGAATGTGAAAGCAGCAAAGAAGGAGAAAGAAAAACATTTCCTCCTTGTAAACACTATAAGAAGACAAATCATCCTGAGAAAAGGTGTTGGTTTAGGCTAGGTGTTCAATGCAGAAAATGTAAGAAATTTGGCAATATTGACAAGGTGTGTAAAAATAAAAGCAACTCAAAAAGTCAACAAGCTCAAATTGCTAAGCATTATGAATATCAGTCTCAGGACGGGAAGCTTTTTGTGGTCATCTGTTATTCAATTCATAATAGCAATGATGCTTGGCTTATAGACAGTGGATGCAGCAATCACATGTCCCCAAATCTTGCCTTATTCAAGGAGTTGGATAGATCCTACATCTCCAAAGTCATAATTGGAGATGGAGAAAGCTTGGATGTTAAAGGAAGAGGTGTTGTAGCAGTGAAAACTTCAACAGGTAGCAAATGTGTTTCAGATGCCTTATTTGTACCTGAAATGCCAAAACTTAATAAGTGTAGGTCAGATGCTTGAAAGGAATTATTCTTTGCATTTTGAAGATATATCATGCACTATTTATGATCCAAGTGATAGTGGAATTATTCATAATGAAGATGAAAAACAAAAGCTTCCATGTGAATTGGAAAAGTGTTAATGTTCATGCATACATTATTACTTTGAATGACTCTGATATATAGCACAAGAGATTTGGTCACTTTAGCTATAATTCTTTGAAGCATATGCATGACAAGCAACTTGTTCATAATATGCCTACAATACAAATATGTAATGATGTTTGCAAAGTTTGTCAATGTCACGTCCCACCATAGTGGCCATGACGGTCCTAGGGCACAGGTAGACCTAAGGACATCGAAAAATCTGTAGAACGCACTAACAATCCATTATCAATCATTCTGACTATAACTCATTCAATAATATTGAAATTCCATTTATTACTTATTAATTTCACAGAAATTATGGCAGAGTCTCTTTTGTAATTTTAATGTTATTCCCGACCCAAAACCGGATCTTTCAAAAATTACACTGCCTGAACAAAAATATTTTACACTCCTAATAATTTGCCATCCTTATACCCTCAACTCCATAATTCAGTAAACATTTATGGCACTTCTAAATATATATAATTTTTTTTTCTTATGTCATGTTACATTTTAACCTTATTCTTTTAGTATCATTATCTTCTTCATTAACATAATCATTATTAGTTATTAAGTATTTCCCATACTATAATTAATATCCTTCACATCGGCTGTTATTAACAAATATTCATATAGCATTTTTACATCCTTAATCCATCTAAATACAACACCATGGAGCTCTAGAGATTTTATACATATGACTTCTTAATAACTAACCACTACCTTGAAGCACTTGATCTTCCAAGTCGAAAAAGGAATGACTTGGATATGGTCATCTCAATTTTACACCTATAAAATGATAAACAACTATAGAATGAGTATAATTATACTCAGTGAGTATGTATACATCATTAAACATGAGATACAGGTATATGATAATAAAGGATATTAATGGAAATTAAGTATCAATGAATACATTGAATGAATATAAGTATTTCAAATTTACATGTCAAAGGCTAATTAATTGCACACCAAATGTCATTTAGAATTTGGAGCAGGTAATATTAATATCAACGATAAACAATGGTAGATTAAGGAATGGACATCAATGATAAGAAAAAAAAATTAAGGTTAACATAGGAATCACATTTTTATTCACATGTAGAAGGGATAGATATTGGGCCATGAACACATATCATTATCATGTAAATTATGTAAGGCGGGCCAGACCTCATGGCTAGGACAAGTCCCTTCCTTGCTATGGTAAACATTATATAGAAGTCATTATATACAACATCGACAGTATTTACCCGCTACCCCGTCAGTGAGGAAGCTCTGTCAAATCCACATATAAATAGGCCAATAGAAATAAATAATAGTATCAAGCATTCTATGGAAACATTATGGTACAATGGCATTCGATTAATACATATGGGCTTACTTGTCAATCAATGTCAATGCATTTCATTAATCATGTATCGGTTTCTTTATTTGATACAAAGGTAGCTAATTAGAAATAACATCATGGTATAATGTTAAACACTTGGTGTGCATACTTTTGGAAACATTTTGGTACATGGTCAATCAAGCATAATAAGCACTTCAATATCAATAACAATCAATGAATATGGATTATTTCAATATTTAAGGAAAATCAAAGAATGATCAACAATAGCAAAGTGACATTTAATCAAGAAGGAAATATGTTCATTGGTGCAACGAATCAATACATGTATATACATAATAATGTATATATTACTCACCTCACTAAATATCTTTACGTTTCTACTTTACTTCTTCACTTAGACTTCCCACTTACATCCTTATCATCATACTTTAAAACTACATGTCAATTAAATACACAATTAGAACTTATTTATATGTCACTAATTAGTCCTATACTTTGCTTTAACAATTTCCATTCAAGTTCCTATTATGGCATTCCTGACATTTTGTCTCTATCTCAGTCTATACCTATCCAATTATTGTGATTATTTTTCCTAATTAAAATAGATATATTGAGTTCCAACATATCCAAAAATCACATTAATCCCACTACTACACAATTTATGGTGTCAATTTAAACTTAGTCGCATAACCAGCCCTGCTGCCCTATATTATGCCTCCAATCCTATTCTGACAGTCTGTACTATTTAAACTATATCTTAATCTAAGATTAACCAATTACTATAATATTTTTCCTATTGAAAATAAACATATAATATTATAACATATCCAAATTTCATGTCATTCTGATTATTACATCATTCTAAACAATTCATCAAAGTTGAGCCTACTATTATGCAGTCCCTATCCGAACATACCCTGTTTCCATGCCTATAATTAATTCCGTGTTCATCTAATAATAAAACCATTTAAATATCATTTATTTAACATATAAATAATCAATTTTAATGTTTTATACTTTCCTTAATTCAGATTCTAAGGCCCTCGAATCAATAGAACTTAGTAGCCTATATTCTATTTGTCAGTCAATTCTGGCAGTCTACACTTATGTCTTAATATATCATAAATCACAAATCCAATTGAAAAACCCTTTTACATGCCTATACATAAGACATAATAAGAACTTTTCATATTGAATACTTCTTCTAATTTTGTCTCTATCGTTCTAAATAATTAAAACACAGTAGCAAAATCCCAGAAAACCTAATTATGGCCAGTCACAGTTTTTATTTAATTACTCTCTCATCACTTCAAATTTCATCAATTCCTTTTGCAGAAATCAAATTAAATATTTATCTACAACTTTTATGTTTTGTCCATCCTCAAATTCATACATTAAAATTTTGGAATTTGAACTACAATCTACTACCTTAACACATATTCAGAATCCCCTTTAAACCCTAGTCCATTCTTTACACTTTTAGCTCAATTAGCTCAATTATTTACCAAATCAAACCATAGAACTTTAAAATTAAATTAAAAACTGAAGTTTAGGAGACTTTAACTTAAATTAAATGCTTGGATTTCATCCTCTCTTTTCCTTCATATAGCTTGGATACTAATTTTCCAGCAACTTTTCTCCATTGATCTTCTTTCTTCCATCAATTTTCTATCTTATTTGGTTGGTTTCTATAGAAGAGATGAGAATTATTTTTGAGTTTTTCTTCATGTGTGGTTCGGACAACTTCCCAAAGAAAATACTTTCTCTTTCTTTTATAGGCACCAAAGTTATTAATTAAAGAATGTAAAGAAATATAGAGTATTCTAGAAGTTTTCCACATGTTAATTTCTTATTGCTATAGAAAAACAAATCATGCAATAAAAATCTATTTTTTTAATTGCTATGGCTAGCCATCACATGCTCCCTTCTAGAATGTTGGTTTAAATAGTGGGTCCCATAACTTTTAAGTATTTGCACTTTGGCCCAAAATTTTCCTTAATTGCATTTTGATCCCAAAACTTTCTGTAATTTATTCTATCTATTCTGTTTAGATTCAACTATAAGTGTGGGGAGTAAAATACCTTATTTTGGGTTGTTCTATCATTTAAAAATACTATGAGTTTGATTTTGTATCCTAGATAGCCCATTTCCAAAAATACCCCTAATATTACCTTTAATTACCATTCTTGCCACTCTATTGATTTTCAGTGTTCCAAAATATTTTTCAACTCTTTCCTTTCACTAAAAATTCACATAAATTATTACGGCCCAATTTTAGACCATGACGGTCCTAGGGTACGAGTAATGCCAAGGCGACCAATACCTCGAAGAACCCATTATTTTACTTTAACTTAACTTTTACAAACTAATAATGTCATTAATAATCATTTCTTAAACATATGATACATTTTAGGTAGTAATTTTTTTTCTAAAACATCATAAGATTTCTTACAGAAAAATTGATAGAGTTTCCTTTATAACTCTGACTTAAGCTATCCATAAGAAATAAAGATTGCACTTCCAATTAAACATACATCCCCTTTTATCCTCCATTAATCAATCACAACTCAATAAACACTTCAATATTTACATTCATATCTCATATCGTATATATGTATCATTAACATTCTCAGTTCAAACTTGGTTAACATTTTGATCACATTAAAACATTAAACTCTTAGCCAATCCAAGCCCTATATACATTATACCATGGAACTTCTATACTCAAGAGTAACCTCAATACATACATCTGTAATCCAAGGCTGAAGGTGATGTAGCCAATGGATATCTATCTCACTGAGGTCCTGAAAACATTTAACAACTTTAGGGTGAGTATAAGATTATACTCAGTGAATCAATATATATGAATATGCAATACTATTCATGAAAAGATACATCTATCCATTAATGATCTGTAAATAATAAATACTGATAATGAAATGGTGAAATACATCATAAACCATAATGCATATAATATAACAGGAATGAGTATCTGTAACATATCATAAAATATAATATACTATTACTTCACTTCTCTTCCTTCACATTTCCACCCAATCACACCATTTCCAAACAATGACATTATGGCATAGAGAATTTCACCCTCTCTAGCAAGGGACAGAGCATATATATATATATATATATATATATTTGTGTACACAGCCGATGGATTTACTCACTACACCATCGGAGTAGTCCTGTTATAACATATTATATGCAAATGTCTCATATAGTATGAATATATCAATATAAAGTCTCAAATATGACTTTAATGATGTTAAATAATATCATAAAGGTCAAAGGAGAAATATGGCTCAATATGAAAATTTTGATCTCCAGGGCCCAGTTGCGCCAGCACAGCTGACACCCCTAAATTACGGGTCTGTTTCTCATTTTTCAAGCACTTTTCTGGTTTGCCTTGAACTCAATATTTCCATGGAATTTTCTTTATACAAATAATAAATACGTATATATAATAGGCAGTTGTGCTTGATTGACATCAAAAAGCCTTTCAGAATAAATTTTATACAAAATCAAAGTTTGGGTCCGTTTTAGGCATTTATGCGGCTCTGTTTTAGGTCATTTTAGCAAAATTGCCCAAAAGTGGATCATTAATGTTTTTCAATCAAGAATATCATTTCATATGCATAAATGCATGACTTATGAATGAATAATTCATGAATCATATATATAGACTCACCTCAAACAAAAACTTCCAAAATTCCCCAACAGGCCTAATTGGCCCGTGACTCGCTGTCCACGACCCTTACCCGGGAAGTTTCCCCTATATTAATAAAATCACTCCAGTAAGACCTATACTCAATACTATTCACATCAAAACACATATCAAAGCATATCAAGGCATATCAACGTACATAAGCACATACTATACACCATAAATCTTATATCACACAATTGACACTTTCCACACCTTTTATGCATCAAATGTACTTCTATCACCATATTTCATTCCCATTTCATATATTCATTATTATAATGCTAAGTTAAGAACTTCCAAACACTTAGTTCAATATTTCATGCTAAACATACATCAAATTTCAAATATGCTTTCCAAGTACTTATATCAATCAACATTTCCATATTTGAACTTATGCATTCACATCATTTGTACCATTAAACCATATTCAAACCTTACTTCTTCAATTGAATTAGCCTAACACCTTAAACTAAAAAAGTCCATATGGTTCCACCTAAATGGAAATCATTCTATTCATCCATTTTTCAACACCAATCAATTATACAACATATATATACATAAAATGCATAACATTCATCCATATATACCTATTAAACATCAAAGCACCAAACCACCATTCAAGCTATACACATTCGACCAAAATGAGGTTTCATCCAAATGATTTTCTTTCCATCAAATAACCACCAATTCATGTTAAACACATCAAATACACATCATTCAAGCCTTTAAACCTATTAAACATCAAAACATCAAACCATTATTCATCACCATATGATTTGGACAAAACAAAAGTTCCACCAAATGGATTTGTTTCCATCATTTAACCATTAATTCATATCATACACATCAAATATAACTCATTTGAACCAAAAAATTCATCAAAATCATACTTTGATTCATATTTCTTCTTATTAGGGTTTCATTCCAACTTTTGATTTTTCTTCCAACCAAAACATGTTTTGGATACTAAATATCATCAAAGAACATCTTATAAACATAATCAAACCAAAAGAATGGTAAAATCAATCACTTACCAAAAGTTCTTCAAAAACTTC
>CANXYC010266955.1:0-25176 GCA_948193065.1 Aleurites moluccanus | reverse complement strand
GAATTTAAATGTTAAAGAAATATATGTACTCAAACCTGATTCTTCTGTACTGAATATCTTTGATGATGCCATGGTATCAGGACTTACCATCGTTCAAACATCCTCGAAAGGAATTGACCGTTGTTGATAAATTCTTTGTATTTCTTTTACAACCTCAGGGATTAATGTTAGATGCTTAATCATTCTTGCATTTTCCCTAATTTCCTCATCTTCATATACAGGTAGGCTTATAGTCCTATATCCTACAATGGTTCTACCGACTGAAGATGATGATGCTTATTCCTGGACTGGTGTCTTAGGAACTTTCTCTCTAATTACTGAAGAAGTGGAATTGCTTCTAAGTAATCGAGGAACATGATATGACCTTCTAGGAGGTTCAGAAATCCTAAGATTTCTCATAGGTTATTCTAGGTTTAAGATAATATTTCTGCCTCTTTGTGTGATTTGAGAGGAACCTATTGATTTTGATGTCTCTGCTGGTTCTTGAAGAACCCAACTCTTAGGCCAAGATAACTCTAAAGGATTAATTTCTTCTCTATGGAATTGTCTATAGTTATCTGAACTCTCATCGAATAACTCTGTGATTCTAGAGATATTCCTCACTCCAGGATTAGTTGTATTAATCAGCCTAAAAATTATCCTAGTGTGATATGCTAAATATTTAGCTTGAGAATTCATTCTGTTCATATTCATAAATTTAATTCTAAGTGACAAAGAATTACCCAAACACTTATCCTTTACTGACATCATATAGTTAGGATAAGTCTGGAACCAAGCTGGTCCATGAGCAAGGTTGGTTTGAACCCCTGATATAAGCTGGTCTTGGAACAAATTCCATCTTTTGTCTAGCACATCTGCTATCACAGGACTATCTGCTGGCATATTGAACAGAGGTATAAGTCCTATTTGGACCAGACCAATATGGATATATTGATATGTTCCCTTTGATTTGGCTACTAATTCTCTTATTTTTGGTAAATTGATCAAAGGGATGTCCAACGTTTCTAGTTCTGTACTAGAACCTGAGCCGTGGATTATGATTGGGAGACATCTACTATTGACCTAAAACTGAATTTAGATTTGTTGTAAATAGTATTGATATCTACCTTTGGGAGTTTCCATTCCAGGCAACTTTTGGACGGATCATCGTACTGGAAAGATTCTTCCTGTACCAGAGAAGTATATAAAGGGATCATCTCTTCATCTATGGGTCCTTCATCCATATTCATCATAAATAGCTGGGTTGTCCACATACCAGATTCATCTATATCAGTTTCATATTTAGAAACTACTTCATAAACATAATCTATTTCAGAATCTGTATCAGAATATTCGTTTTTTGCTATTGGTTCATAGACAAGATTCTTATCTTTGAAGAAAATTCTTCTAAGATTTTCTTTTTGCTTGTTCTTTGTGGACATACATTTGCTTTGTGATCTTTTGAATCACAGATCCAACAACAAGAACAACTGCTAAGAGGTTTCCTTTACAGGCACTTAGGGGCTCTATCATATTTTTTCTTAAAGGCATCTATCCTGTCTTTATCCCTAAGGTTTGTTTTTCTTCTAATAAACCTAGAAGGTTTATTTAACCTATTTTTATTTTTTCTATCATTTTTCGATATTCTCTTTTTTCTATATCCTTTAAACTTTCTCTTTTTGGTATCACAAGAAGAACATCCTACTTCAGATTTCTTTCCTATCCCCTTTTCATTGGTAGTACACCCGTACCTACCAGAAACATATTCAATCTGAGAGCAACAACTTTTGTTCAAATAAGGGAGACGTTTTGCATCTTGTCTTACTTAAAGTTCAGTACATGCCTTCCTCAAGGCATATCTAACTGCCTGTATTTTACCTTCTAATCCATCAACCACTTTTTCTTCCTTTAGGAGGAGTTGATAAGCATTTTTTGCTACCTCTGGCCATGGTTCTGGGAGCTTAGCAAAAAACAATGTTGACATGTAATTTTGAGCATTACGATCAGATTATAATAATATTTCTGAAATTCACATGCATAGTTATGAAAATAACATATGTCACATATCTTTAGTTTCATTAATGCCATTAAGAAATGTTCTCTCTCTAATGACTCAGTTGATATTGAAAAATCACAAAACTCTCTTTTCAGGACATCTACAATGATAGCTAGAACCTCATCTACCAGAACTGCTTTCCTAATTTCATCTCTAATAGAGGTTTGAACTACTAGCTGATCCTAAAATTTCTGAGCATTGCCAACCATGGTGGCTTTGCAAAGTTCGTAGGTGGCCTCAGTTAAGTAATTACCTGCTCTGGTTGTAAATCTGATCATGGTAATCCACTCATCTATTCTTTCAGAAGCATGCTTTTCACAATCTAAATTTAGAAAAGTTGCTGGGGTGATTACGGTCCTCAATGGATTATCCCTAGGCTGAAATTCTGATTTTGTTCTATGGGGATAATTTGGTTTATATTCTGCCCTCTTCGCAGCAAGAAGCTCATTTAATGTTATATCATCTAAATGCAAAGGAGTTTCTTCTACCAGACCTAGAGATTTTCTAAGGTTTTCAGCTGCTTTGTTACTTTCCAGATTTGCAGCTTTGATGTCGGGGTCAACAATATAATGAACTATTTTGTCTTTCCTTAATTGCAAAATTTCTTTTTCAGAAAGAGGTTTTTTCAAAATTCTTTCTCGCTCAATTGCATCAAGCCTATCATTCACCAATTTTCCTACTTCTTTTGCTAAAACATTTCTTTGTTCTGGTGAATCGCCTGTATTTCCTTTTGCATGCAACTGCTCAAGGAGAAAGCTCAATTCATTATGAATATTTTGGAATGAAGTCAACGCTGAAAGATTAGAACTGATACTTTTTTCTCTATCTAATTTTCTCATTTTTTATCTAGATCTACTGGGTGAGTTTTCAATTTTTTCTTTATTTTCTAAAAATGTTACCCAATTGTCTAGACCTGTAGAATTTTTCCAGAGAGCAAGAAAAAAGTCAATTTTTCTGAAGTGCAGTCTTTTCCAAATTAAATAATCTCTTTTTAGATTATCACTCCAATTTGAAGTTCTAGAGGTTATCAAAGGAGTATCTTGATCTAAAATGGCTAATTGATTAAAAACGGGATACTGCTCTTCTAAAAAATCAATTATATCTGCTACTCTACAATATTCATAGGCAATTTTATTTTCTAAAGGAGCATTTCTATAGATAGAATCAATTCTAATTAATTCGCCAATATGTTTAATTCTTCCACACACCCAAGAATATTCTCAATGTATCAGTGGATGCTCTTTTCTTTCTGTAATCAAAAAGTGTTTTATACTGTTGTACACTATTCCAGGGATTAAGGAATTCTCTCCAAAAATCTCATCCATAAACTAGCAAATTAAATAAATTTTGGACCCATATGAACAGTATTTTAAAAATTAGGGACCAAAATATAATTAAATGTTAATTTATTTCTGGAAAGGGACTTTTATGTTTTGACCAAAATGTAATTAAATGTTAGTTTATTTCTGAAAAGAGACTTTTATATTTTGGAAATTAAAGTTCAGGAACTTTATCCTTACAAAATAAAGTTAAAGAACCATAAAGTGCGTTAGTCACAAGTTGAGGGACGATGACTGAAACTTACCCATATTGGTGTATTAGTTATTTGTATTTAATTCCATAAATATAAATATTTATTTTTATATTTAAATATTATTTTTTTAAAAATAATTTTATCTTTCTATTTAAATAAATAAAAATTATTTTAGAAACTTTTGAATTATAATGTGTTAATAAGTTTTTTAAATAACTGTTAATTTTTTAATTCTTTAATTATTATTGCATCAAACTCATTTAACCAGTGATACTGTTAATTGTTAAATAGTGAAATAACTCTTATTTATAAAAATTTTAATTTGAAATTATTTTAAAAATAATTCTTATTTATTTAAATTATTTTTTTAAAATAATATTTAAATAAAAATAAATATTATTATTTATATTTAATTATTATTAAACATATTAATAAAAATAACTAAAAATAATTTTACTAAACACTCGTAACAATTTTTAAAATCTTTTATGTTGATTTAAGTAATTCAAACATAAATAATTGTATGAATTAAATAATTTTAAGTAATTCAAACATAAATATTTGTTATCATTCATCTAACCTAAACTTAAAAATATAGTAATATTATTCATAAGACTAATTATTTTATTATTGGGCGTTGCTAACGTGCGCCTCATATTGAGAGTTCAAAACCCCAAAAACCCTCGGCAAAATCTCAAAAATCAACAAAAATGGCTCTTCAATCCTTCTTGCTCCTATATCCACGACCTAATTTCCTCTCCTCTCGAACAGCAATTCCTACATTTTCCATTCCCAAATTGCCTTTCACCAATTCCAGAAATTCCCTCTCCGTCCTCTTCTGCACTTCCCCAAAACCCACACTACAACAGCAACAAGAAGAAGCAATTCTTCAATTCGTAGCCGATTCTAATGAGAAGACCCTCCCTTGTGTTCGAACATTCGAGAATGACTTGGCTCGGCTCAGCTTAGTTGGTGCTGTCGGCTTCGAGCAAGCTCTCACTGCAGCTGCAGCAGATGGAGGCCAAGCTGCTACTGAGCATATCGATTCCGGCGCTCCTACCATGGTCGTTGAGACAGTTTTCCCTGGTCCTGGAGACGAGCATGCCACCATCTCGACTCGATTGGTCAGTTTCTATTTTCCAGTATTTGAGCCTGTTTATGTGCATTTCTCTATATAGATTATTCAATTCCTGTTTTTATATAATTGGCTAGTGTTAGAAGTCTTTTAACTAATGGCAGTTGCTTTTAACAGTTTTTACCTGCTAAGAAAGTTAAAGAAAAAGCAGGGAAACTCAAAAGGTCTTTCTCTGAAGATATTTTGGCAGGAACTACATCTCAAAACATACTCGCCATGACATTTAGACAAGTTGTTTTGCAACAGCTGTGGAATTTTGAACTCGTTGTGTTTAGGCCTGGCACAGAAAGAAATATGGAGGATCTTGAAAACCCAAGAGAGGTTGGACAACTTTATTCTTTATTATGGCTTTTTTTTTTTTTCTGATATCTGCATCACTCTATTGTGTGATATCATATTAATATCTGTCCTGCAGGTGCCACTTGATACTGATACGTTCAGTTCTCTTATGCATTTCGTATCAGCAGGTTCCTGCGTCTTTCTTTCTCAGCTCATCAGATGAACAGGTCATCTCTGTGCTTGCTGAAGCTGTTTGCATAGCTGCTCTTCAAAACACTGAAAAACATTTTCTTGATGATTTTTTGGGGAAAACTTATAGTGGTGTCTTTGGCTGGTTTCGAAAGCCCAAAAGAATTGCATCCAAAGATTCCTCTGTTATCATTTATAAATTCTTTGAAGAAGAAATAATAGAAAATGCCAAGAGTTTGTTAGAAAATTTTAATTCAACCAAAGGAAGTTTTAAGGGAATAAAAATGAGGCAAAAGTACAATTGGTGGACACTAGCGGCACATTCTAAGTTGGAAAAAATTGGTGGGCCTGACTTCAGTTCTTGGACAATTGAGTATGTACCAACTTATAGACTACAAATTGATGCTGAGAAACTTAAGGATGTAAAATTTGAAGGCTGGAGAAGGAATGCAGAGAATAGGTGGGAAGTTCTTTTGACCCACTCCCAAATGGTACTCTATTCTTTCCTTTTTATTGGGCTTTTGGCTGTTAATGGTGCACATTCTTTCATTTTGTGTTTGGCTATGAAGGGATGTTACTTAACTACGGCCGTCATGTAGTGTGATTCTCCTTAGTTGAGATTTCATTTCAGGAAAATAGAAATCTATGACTTCTGCTGTCTGTGATAGGATGATGCCCGTGTCATACAAGTTTTGCCTTCCTTGTTTCTGGCCCTTTATGACTTTTAATAGTTTGAAGAGCTTTATGGGTGGATGTGCTCTGTTATCATGTTTTATTTACTATACTCTGTTGTATGGGATCAACGCATTTTCTTTCTTAGTTTAGTTTATTTTATTCTGTAGGTTGGATTGGCTGAAATTCTAGATATGTACTATGAAGACGTTTACTCATTGCCTGATAAAGAGCTATCATGTCGTTCCATTGCAAATTTTACCAACCTTTCCAACAAAAAGGTATGCAGGTGTATCTTTTTTGTGTCCTTTTTATTTTATTTTTCTGGTTTTGTTTGTGAGACTTTTTTTTTTTTGAAAGTTTGAACCATGATATATGTGGATGTACAGGAAGAAAAACAAAAATGACCTATAAGAGGAAAGCCAGAAGAAAAATAGCAGTCAAAATAAATAAAAACATCATAGTACTTTTTTGTGGAGAGACTGGTGCATTTTTTGAATGAGAGAGTATGCATTCTTCCTTTATAAATATTCATCACGTTGCTTTCAGTTCAGAAACTGTTTTCCAATTTCGAACTCGTCATGTTAAATTTTAAATTGTAAATTAGAAATGAAATCAATAAGCTGAGTTCAATGAGTTTGCGAATAGCATATGTATATTTAAAGTTATCCTACCTCATGCCTGCTGCTTCCAACTTTAAACTTGTTATGTGTTTAGTATGATTTAGTTCTCTCTTTGGGTTTCTTCCTACAATCTCTTTTGCTTAAATCAACTTTTAGTTCTTTTGCTTATTTTAAAAGTTCTTTCTGCTACTTTGTAAAGGGGAGACAGGGTAGAGTGATTACAGTTTTCTTTAAGAACTTGCTAGATGAATTTGCAATTAACCTCTAATGATTTTGCAGATTGTGAATTCAACCTTTTCTTATCTTGGATCCCTTGTACCAGACTAACTTACTGCATAATTTACAGAGGAGCTCTTCTTTGCTGAACGTCTTGTCAGTTAGTCTTGCATTTGGAATTTTACTCGTTGCCGTCAGTGCTCTGAGTCAGTTTTTTTCCCTGCATCTACGTAAAGGAGAAACGTACAGTCTAGAACGTGGTTCTCTTCCATCATCTGAAACTGAGTATGCAGTAAATGAATCTTTGAGCACTGAAAAGGTACATAATTATAGAATATGCATCACAACATTATTCTTGTTGAACCCACTAATTTAATATACAACTGAACATGTGTGGATCCTTGCATGTGTTTTAGTGCATAAAGTGTACTTGCTTTTAGTATGAAATTATTTATGCCTTGAAATGTTTCTGGTCAATGTAGTAGTAAGGATTTTGATTATTTAGAAGACATGAGTTCATAGTTATTATGGACATTTACTTGGTTCTTGACTGTTTTGTTTTCCTTCTCAATTTCTTTATGTTCTATGGAGCTAATACATGTACTTCATGTGGATAGTTGCAAGAATTTTGCATTCTTATTGTCAAAAAGATTAAGGATGCATTTGGCTGGCCTGATGATATAATAATGGAAACAAATATTGGTGCTTGGATTGGAAAAGTTCCAAAATACTTGAAAGTGATGGGCGAATCTGATTCCAGTACTGAGGAAAATTCAACTTCTGCTCCCATACAGAAAATTGATGAAGATATGAAATCATCTGCACAGGATATTGCTAGTTATCAGGTAATCCAATTTGTTCAATTATGTTTCGGCCATTTTTATCTTTGTGCATTCTATGATCTTTTGGTTGACATTAGAAATGTTCAAAATAAAGAAAGTTGGCTATACTTTTGTTTGACATTATTATGGGACCTGCCTTGAACACACAGAAACACATGCGCACCCAACCCAGAAAAAGGAAATAAAATCTAATTCTGCCTTTTTGACTTGTGCTTTCTCTTTTCAAATAGATGCACTTGCAAAAAAGGTTAGATATTTCTCATAAATTACAACCAGGAATTTGTTCTACCCACACGCCATTTATCCTTTCACGTGTTGGCTGTTTTCTTTTGAGGATAGTGATTGAATGGATTACCACAGCTAATTTAGCACAACTAATTTGCTTTTATTTGGGATTGGAATTTAGGTTGTTTTGTCAGCTGATGGTAAAATAGTTGGGTTCCAACCTACAAGCCGGATAGGTGTGAATCATTGGGCAGCCAATCCTTTGGCAAGGGAGCTATATGGTGGACGGAAGCTATCCCCTGGTAAGCATTAGTTTTTTTTCACCCCCTTTCTTTTTTAATTTTGTTTTACACCTAGATAGTTCTACATTTTGGAATTTGGGCAAGCAGGCTTTATTGAACCTGGGCATAAGGTTCGCCTTCCAAAAGAGCTAGTTGTACTGGAGCTGTTAATGTCAGTTAATTTGGATGCCTACTTTGCATTGGCAAGGCCAGCTCGATGACCATTGCTTGATCCATGTGAATATCATTCATGCAGCTTTTTGACATTCCATGCAGGTAAGTCTAGGAGAAGGAAAATTTAGATTGCTAGATCAGATTGTTACATGAAAATTTTATGTGGTTCACAAGCACCCAAAACTCAAAATTTTAGAGCCTTCATTTTATAATCCAGAGCAAAATGATTCTAAAAATTTGAAGGCAATCTTCGATCAAGCAGATTCAAAATATCGGTCCTACAAAATGAGATGCATTATTTTGGTTTGGGTAGGCATTTTGTCTGTATAATTTATAATACTTGGCACCAGCTACTAGTATTTTTGCTCTTGGGTTTCTTTTTCTAGGAATGTAACCTGAAAACAAAGATAACTATACTATAACATTGTCAATTTTTATGCTGCTTATGAATTTTTGTTGGTGCATGCTTGAGCTCCTGGACTATGAGGCGGTGCTGACTATCAGGGTATTGGTCGAACGATGAATTATGGTTTTTTTTAACACAGCAATAACGTGAAGCCTACTATAAAATATAATGGAAGAGATCAAAAAAATATAATAATTATATTCATATGTTAATATATTAAAAAAAAATAACTGAACCGGATTTAATAAAAAATAATATTTTTTTTGAGAACTGAAATAAACTTCATAGATTCAACTATGGACTATACAAGCTTCGTCATTGCAACATTTCTTAGCAATCCACTCTGCTGCTTTATTAGCAGCTCTTGGAAACTATTTAACTTCAGCACTAGCCAAAAAAAAAAAATAATAATAATAATAATTCCAACACAATTACATCAGTTATTGCTACCACCTCTCACGCCCTTTCCTTTCTACCTAAAATTGCTTGCTTTACAAAATCTGCATCTAATTCAAAATCACTCTCTGCATTCTCAAGGATTTTGCCATATTAATTGATGCTAGAACTTTGTATACTTCGGCTTTATTGACTCTCCTGGTGGAAAGCTTTGCCAAAAGTGAGTCTGCCATTCTATTTCCAACAAGGACAACAATACCAGCCTTTCTTTTTCTGGGACAAAACGTTGCATCACAATTAAATTTATAGAAACCATTTGGGTGTTTCCACCTTATAGCTTTGATCACCTGCTGGTTTCCTAGTCAGCTTATAGCAATTTCTTTTACTATATTAATAAAAAATAATATTTTATTAAGTATGTCATCCCACCATGCAATGCAACACATAGTAGCATTCTTTTGCATTCTTTACGAAAAGCCTATCTGCTTTAAATCATTACTATATCAGATGGACCCTATATATGATCTTTAATGCAACTCAGTCTCTCCCTTTTTTTTTAGTAGTCTATTCTGTTTATAATTTATATATGCACCCCGAGTTTTTTAAACAGTACAATAAGACTTTTCAGAAATGATAATTTATTTGAACGAAACGAGAATTTCTTATTTTTTCTTCCTATAAAGGAGCATATGAGAAATATTTTTTTCTTCGTTAAGGAGAATAAGGTGTGTATTCCTATTTCAATATTATAATTATTTAATTATTTTCAACATAAAAATATATTATTTAGTAATTATTACTTTATATAATAAACACATATTTATTAGAATTTTTAATTTTCATCACTCAAAATTATATATTAATATTTATTTATTTTATTTTGTTAAAAAATAATAATTATTCTTTTAATATATGTAAATTATATATTTAATTTATGTATTGAATTTTTAAATACAGAGATATTTATGAGATTATTAAAATTTTTAATTTTTTTTTATATTTATTAGATTAAATTTATTTAAATACACTAATATTTTTTATGTAAGTTAAATTTTAATGTTTTATTAAATAACATTGTAGAATATTTTTAATGTTTTAGGTAAATTTATATTTTAATTATATTTAATTGATATTTTATGTGTTTGAATTTGATTAATATTTTTTAAATAAATTTATTTTTATGAATTATATATATATATATAAATTTAACAGTATAAAAATCAATTGAATAATGGGATCCCATGAAAATAAGGATAAGAATTAAATTATCTCAAAAAAAAATGAGAATGAAGATTTTTCGTGAAAACGAGTGGAGATGGAGATGATTTTCAGCTCCTGTCCCTTCCCATTGTCATCCTAAGACTTCTAAAATAGTGAGATTTTAAACATATTTATTATGGAAATGAAGCTTTTACTGTTTAATTATCTTTAATCAGCAAATGGATTTTCCTTTACTAATACGGCATTTAGCAATGTGTGAATTAGATTAATAAAACCCATTATTAGATAAACTCAGTTTATTATTGCATTACGTTTAAAGCCGAAACAAAAACTATCATTTGAGCTTCAATTTAATAATCATGGCTGACAAAACGTTTCATATGGTTATGTAATTAGGCCTTCTTACCTCATTTCTCCATCTCTCTTACAAACTTGAAAGAGGCCACAAAATCTCATTCCTTTTGCCACCAAAAAGCAAACCCAAGTTTGAACATTTTAATCTTCACCCAGATCTAATTTCTTTCATTCCAGTCTCTGTTCCTGACGTTGATGGCCTGCCTCCAGGCTCTGAAACCACAGCTGATGTCATTTCCCTTTGTTACCTGTTCTTATGACTGCTATGGATGATCTAATAGAACCTGTAATAGAATCTCTCCTCTGCCGCTTGACACCCAATTTTTTTTTTAAAAAAAATTTCTCATTGGTTGCCTGCAATTTCTAAAAAACTTGGTTTCGACTCTCAGCATTATTACACTATTAGTTCTGCTTCTATTGGTTACCTGCTGAGTCCTGAAAGAAAACTCCTTGAGAAAAACTTGACGGAAGCTGATTTTATGAACCCACCGCAAGTTTCCCTAAATCGTAGATTAAGCTACGAGTCCATGAAGCTCGAGGTCTAGCTACTGTTGCTGCACAAAATTCCGGCACTAAAATATCATTTCTGCAACGGTTATCGATCTCATTCAAGTGAATGTGATGCTATTAGTTTCAAGACCTGTATTGAAATGGAACGCCCTTATTGTGATTATATTGAGAAGCAAGTGATTTAGCAGGTCCTGCAGTAACAGAACCGCCCTGTTTGGTATTAGATGAACAAATTGCGAAAGTATTGGATAATTTTATAGATGAAACTGTGATTCACTGAGTGTTTGAGATAATTAAATAATTACTGTTTATAAAAAAAATTATTTTTTTTTAAATAACTCATATTTATTAAAATAAAAAAAATTAAATTATTATTTTAAAAATAATATTTAAATAAAAAAATAAATATTAATATTTATTTTTAATAATCATTAAATATTATTAACCGCTAAGAACTGATAATAATTTTATAAAAATTATTAACTAACAGCAAATAATTGATATTAGAGGTAACATCCATACTATTTGAAGAGTTGTTTTCAAACCAAATAAATATATTTAGTATGAAATTTTTTTAAATCAATTCAAATTATTATTATAATTAAATAGACAATTTCGATTCGATTTAAACACTTTTGGTTTATCGGTTTTATATTAATTTTTTTTTTTATAATCGTCATTATTTTATTATAAATTTAAGAAAAAATACTGATAAAATATTGATAAAAATTTTTTAAAAATAATTTAATATTATATAATCCAAAACTTATCTATTTCATTAATTAATACCCCTAAAATTTATATTTTTTCTCAAAAATTAGACTATTTTTTATTTATCTTTAGTTGATTTTCATGAATGATATTTTTTAAAATTTTAAATTAATATTAGGCTAAACAAATATGTAGTTATATATAGAATAAAATCAAATATATTTAATTATAATAATAGTAATATATATATATAATTTCGATTTGGTTCAGTTTGAAATTGAAGAAAAAAATTTACAAATTATAAATTAAATTAAAATTTTGATTTATTTTATTTTTTAAATCAAATTAAACTAAATAAATTATAAAACAATTTTAATTTAATTTAGTTTGTTGGATTTCATCGGTTTAACTTCCAACTCTAACTGCTAATAGCTAACCAAATGTGGCCTTATTGTGCTTTTGGAAGTGAATGTATTCTTAAAAAAGATCAATTGCAAGAATTGGTATTGGGTCTTGAACTCACAGGGTTACCCTTTCTTGTTGCCCTGAAACCAACAATCGGAACCGAAAAAATCAAATCAGCATTACCAGATGGGTTTGAAGAGAGAGTTAAACGAAAAGGATTTGTTTATGGAGATGGGGTTCGGCAACAGCTAATCTTGAAACACCCTTCCATTGGGTGTTTTGTGACCCATTGTGGGTCTGGGTCTTTATCAGAGGCTATGATAAATAGTGTCAATTAGTGTTGTAGCAAAATGTAGGAGATCAAATAATCAATGCAAGATTGATGGGCGGTGATCTGAAAGTTGGAGTAGAAGTAGAGAAATGTGAAGAAGATTGATTGTTTACCAGAGATGGTGTTTGTAAAGCAGGGAAAGCTGTAATAGATGAGAGTGAGATGGAGAAAGAGGGGAGAACAAACCATGCAAAATGGAGTGAATTTTTTTGTCAAGGGTTTGAATACTCTTATATTGATGGTTTTGTCAAGAAATTGCATGCACTTTTAGGATAACTGCCATTTCAGGAATTTGATTATGGGTACTGTATTTTTTAATACACGCGCACAACTCTTAAAAGATACTTGTTTAAAAATGGAAAGAGTACAATATTAATTATTGTGTATCTTAATACAATTGAAGATTTAGTGGGTGTAATTGTTCTGATTAAAGCATGCCCTTAAGAAGATAAGGATTGTGCAAATGTAAGCTTCATCAGGATTTTTTACTGCTCTGCTTTTCCATGGGCAGACTAGTATTTTAAGGGTTTCTATATAGTTCAATTGTTTTGTTAACTATATGATGTTTATTGGTCGATCATGAATGTTCATATGCTCTGTTTGATATTAATGAAGGTCGTTCACTTTGAAAAAGCTTAAAGGTTTATCATTAAAAAAAAAACCCTCACATTTTTTTTCACATATATATTTTTTTGTGAGGGAAATTTTTTTCCCATATTTTTAATTCTACAATGAAAAGACACTAATATATTATTTTAAAAGCTAATTTTCACAAATAATTTTTTTAAGAAATAATAACTTGGAGTTTTATTTAAATACTTCGTTATGGTAGTAAAAAAATAAGAAATAATATAAGTAATTATTAACATAAAGTTACTAATTTATATTTATCTAATTAGTATTTATATAATTATATATATTAGCTAAATATAAATGAATCTAATCCGTACATAAGATTAATTATGAGTATTAATTAAAAATATATATTTATAATTTAAATAATTAATTATTATATTTACTTTAGTTGTCGTTTGTTTATCACTTAATAGATCTAAATAAAAATATCTTTAATCCGGTTAGAGGTAAATCTTGTTCGATAAAAAAAGAGGAAGCTCTTAATGACTCTAAATCGTTCGGTCATAAATTTCTGACTGAATGAAACAAAGGGAACTCTTAATCTAATGTTTACCAAGTTACCCTTGAAGGCTTGTAGCTGGGTACAAATTATCTCTGCCTATTGCTATGGCGATTTCTCTATAGTTCTGCCGCGTATTGCTCAGCTTTGACCTCTTATCTAGTGAGAATTCTCGAGCTCTCCTTTATTGGAAACCCTTCTTGATTCGATGCTCTGGCGGTGATGAGTCAGCCTCTGGCTCGGTGGCTATGGACTCATAATTCGATCAGGAACCCTTTTCTGTTTGATTTTTTTATTGAGTAATTTGTTATTGTCGGATAGTGATGGTGGCTGGTGCGTGGTTGGCGTGGTAATGGGAATGGGAATAGACAAGGGTGAGAAAAAATTGAGAAAATTAAAAATTAAATGGAATTTAGTTTGGTTGGTTTGATTTGATTTGATTTAAAATTTAGTTCAGTTTAATTAATATTTTTAAAATTTTAATTAATTTAGTTCGATTTGATTTTCTTTAAAAATAAAATAAAATAATCAAACAGATCGAAATATATAAATAAATATTATATTTATTTAAAAATATATATTTTTATATTTATTTTATTTAAAAAATTGAAAAAACTGAATAACCGAATCATATATCGGTTCGGTTTGATTTGAAATTTTTTGGTTCGATTCAATTAAATTCAAAATTTAATTCGGTTAAATTTCTAAAAATTATATTTCGATTTATTCAGTTTTTGAAAAGTTTGATTCGGTTCAAACCAAACCGATCTTTTGCTCTCCCCTAGGAATAGGTGTTGGGGCAGGTTGAATAGGGACATAGATTGGGACGGGTTGGTTATGGGCGAATTTTCTTTTTATGTATGTTTTTGTGGTAATTAAGTTAAGGACATTTCTGTTTAGGTATTGCCTCGTCATATTTCAAATATTTCCTTTATCTTCATCATCTTTATTTACCCTTTGCTATAGCTCATATGTGTTTGTTGACTCAACAAAGTTTGCTGATTTTGTTAATGTTCCCAATCCAAATCAATATGCTAACTAGATGTCATACTTCAACTTTCAACTATTCTATTGCATTTTACATGAAATTTAAATATTGGTAATCATTGAGTATAAGAATGTCTACTGTTATTGATTTGTTGCCTATCCATCGTCGTGTTGCTATATTTTTAATGATTATGCTCCAAAGCTGTGAGGCATCTTTTTGCATTGTTTTCTAGTTTACATTAAGGTTAATGTATGCAGAAAATGGTTGATGAATTATGCTCATAAGTGTTTTTTTATTTATTTATTAAATTAGAGATGAAAGATTGAGATTTATACTGCAAGTATAAATGCCTTCTATTTATGAATGCATTATAAGCAATGCATTGCTCATTATTTTTGGAGATGTGTTTCCTGTGCTTCAGTGTTGTTTGTTTGCTTTTTAGAGCACCTCTTCAGAAAATATATAATGTGAATTTGGATACTGGTTTAGATGATCTTGTGTAATTTATTACTGATTTAGGCTGTGTGATATTGTTACTGAACCTGTCTTTGTTTCAATCAGTAGTAAATCATAATAACTGATGTGAAATTTGAAATTTGCATTTTTTTTTACAATTTAATCCAATTCTTTTTTTTCTTAATTTTTAAATAGATCAACTTTTGATTTTGTCACAACTTTTGATTTCTTAATTTGATATATTTAAAAATATTATTATAAAATATTTTAAACTTTTTAATATTTAAATTTTTTTATAAATATATTAAAAAAATTATTAAATAATATTTTAATTAGATTATATAATTAAAATAATTCACAGGATTAAAATGATAATCTACACTCCATTCAAATATTATATTATTAAATAATTTTTTTTATTCAACTCATAATTATTTAAATTTCTTAAAAATTCAGTTTTTAAATATTCAATTTTACTAAATATCTAACATATTTTGTAATTCAGAAGTCAAATATCTCATGGTACAACATATAATGCACATAGTAATTATTCTGTCAACAAAATAACACCTTTTATTCTCGTTGTTTCCAGCCGTTGATCTTTAAATCAATAAGTGTTAGCCTTCCAATTACATAAGGTGTATTTCTTTCGGTGCATAAAATGGCACCTGATTTTCCTCTTCACCTCACCCAATTCCAAGTCCAACTGTCTAACTTCATTCTCTACTAGGGTTTTGGAATCGATAAGCGACAAATCGCAGAAGCTGCTTCTTTATCAGATCGGCTTCTCATCGGTGTGAAAGAACTAATCCAAACCTTCTCTATCTCGCTCTGTTACCTTCTCCGCCGGTCACGATGGGAAGAGGAAAGTTCAAGGGCAAGCCAACCGGTCACCGCCAGTTCTCCACTCCCGAACAGATGCGTAAGCGTCTGGATAACTTCTCTTATTTTATTTTATTTTTGTTTCTTCCCTTTCCCAGGGAATACATAATCGTGGTAGCAAATTTGAACTTCTGATGACAATTCAATGTTTCCGCTATTTAATTGCGAAAATTCTAGTCGGATTCTTAATTGAACTGATTATACTGGAGGATTAGGGTTCCTTTTTTTTTTTTCCTTGTATCTTATGATTGAGGAATTGATTATTCTGCAGCGTCGGAATTGATTTCGAGTTCTTTTTGTTACCGGAAAATTTACAGTCAGGTCTCATGGTTTCCTTTGATGTCTGATGAACATTACTGATGCAGTTATGCTTTGATTAGGGTTCTTTTAAATATATAAGTGAACTTTTGTAAAATTGGTGAAGTTGGAGAACTGTAATTAGGAAAACTAATAGTAACAGTTGTCTATTTTGCTTCTAGTTCTAATTCTGGATGCATTCCCCTTCAAATGTTATGTGAAAGCATGATTCTGCATATAAAAAATTTTAATCGTTAAATAGCTTTTAGCTTTGATTAAAGCCAGAAAACCATAGAAATATAAATGCTCTTTGGAGGTAACTAGATAAGGTATTGCAATAGAAAGCAACAAGGATCCTTTCTTGTGAGCCAATGGTTGATAGTTTAACTAGGTTTGTGCAGGAAAAGAGAATATATCTAGAATTATTGAATAAATGTGGAAAAAAGGGTTTAGTATGGAAGTATATATCAAGTTTTTAGGGTCTTTATGTTATACTAGTTGTCGTTAGTTTTTTAAATTCACATGAACTTGGAGATATATACAGGTGACTTAAGCATTGACTGACTTCAAACTTCTTCCTTTGTTGTGTTATTGCAGTTGCTGGCACGTCCACACGTCCTCGTACATTTAAAAGGGTCCGGCTCTTCATCAAACATGACATGATATCTCAAACATTTGTCCAAGTTTGTTTTGTTTTCTACATGCATACTTGCCAAGTCTATATCTGCACTTCCATGTAAGCATATCTATATTGTTCTTAGGATGAAGCTGAGTATGAAGAGGAGCATGCTGAAGAAGAATCTGGAGAGGAGTCTGAAGAAGGGTCTGATGATGAACTTGATGTTAGTAAATGCCAGTTTTCCATGTTAATCAATTTCATATGTTTTAGTTTCGTTTGTAGGAATGACTCATCAACTTGGATTTAACATCTCTTACTTTGTGTATCAATTTAGCAAAGGCGAAAAGGAACTCAAGGTCTTATTCAGATTGAAAATCCTAATCTGGTAAAACCAAAGAATGTGAAAGCCAGAGATATTGATGTGAGTTTCAAATCAGTTGCTTCACTACATTTATAGTGATTATGGTTTTTGGGGAAGTAATTCTGTCTTTCTTTTATTTGCAGATTGGGAAAACAACAGAGCTTTCTAGGCGTGAAAGGTTGGTAAATTCTCTGATTGCTTGCCTCCTTTGGAGAACTGCTTACTGTCCATCAAAACAGAGAATTTTCTATTGTATATGGAATAAATCATTCTACATCACCTATTTTTGTATCTTTTCCAGAAGGAACTATATCCTGTAATTGGGATTCAAACCTGATAATTGTTAATCATCTATCTGAAGAAATTTATTTGACGTCGTTCAGGGAGGAGTTAGAGAAACAAAGAGCTCATGAACGATACATGAGGCTGCAAGAGCAAGGAAAAACAGAACAAGCAAGAAAAGACTTAGGCAAGTGTTTACATTTTATTTTCTCATGCGTTGGTTCTTTTTCTTTATTGTTGGAGTTGTGCTAGAGGGATAAGTTTGACCATTAGAATCTTGAATATGTTTAAGCTAGGAATATTACTTTTGATTAATAGATGATGTTATCATTTGCCACATTAGTATTGGCTTACCATGAATTCAAACCTGTAACAATTTTTTTTATGAACTTCTGTATCATCTAGTTGGTATGTCGATCGGAGTTGAAAGAAATTATTTAGTGTAAGGCATCAATGGTAAAAGCAACACTTCTGAAGATATGATAAATGGTTAACTTGCTTGTAAAGCGATGTATGTGTTTTCACATTCCTACACCTATCCCATCTAGATCTACTATTAACTTATAATGCCTGTCTAATTTACATCAATTTGTTTATCTGCTTATGTAAAATGGCTTCAATTGAATATGATTTTCTGGCTGCTGTGGGTTTTATCACAACACTAGCCAATTTCCTGAATTTGTTTACTTATTTTTTACACAGAGCGCTTGAATCTCATACGTCAGCAAAGGGCAGAAGCTGCTAGAAAGCGAGAAGAAGAGAAGGCTGGTAATATTCTGAGACAGTTGTTGCTTTGTTCCTTATTTCTTGTATCTGAAAATTGATTTGTTCCTCACATATTATGTCTCAAAATTGACAATTGTTCTGTTTTTCAGCCAAAGAACAGAAGAAGGCTGAGGCAAGGAAATGAGTTTACTGGAAATGTCATTTCAAATTAACAAGCAGTGCCCTCCATAATACTAGAGAACTTGGTAGTTGGTTTATAATTGTTGTCCCTCGTAGTAATTGTGCTACTAAAATTTTTTTGCTTACATTACACGATTAATATGTTATTATGTATTGAATGCAAATAAATTTCCAATATTTTTTCAAAAAAAATTTTATTTTATTAATTCGTACACAAATGCTTTGTATGACATATATTGGAATGTGTTGAGGAGCATCTGAAATCAATTTACAACTACCAAATCCTCCATGTATGTTTTATGTTTTATATGTTGGTTCTCTCATCATATCAAGGAGAAGTTAAATGGTTTATGGACGGATGTCTTGGGGTGATTCTGGTTTGAGAAAGTTCTCCTCTTGATATATGCTAATATCAAGAAGAAATTCTCCTCCTTGTTCCACTATATATGTGAATTTGACCCGAATACAATGGCCAAAGGGTGGCTCTTGCTTGAATTGATTTAACAAGCGTGAAGGGTATTATTGGCTTTTGATTTTTAGCTGTGTTAAAAAAAAATTTATTATGTGAAATAAGAACATATAAATCATCATCAAAACTGATTGATGTCATGTTAATTACATATTATGCGACAGCCATTAGTCAAGGCAATGTAATGTAATGCGTAGAATGAAATTTCTATGTAGTTGTTTTCACTTGTTTCATCGATACTTTTGTTGTGTTCGCGACTCCATTAGCTAAAATTAACTATGAAAGTAAAAAAAATATTATACTATAATTAATTATATCTCTCATGATAAAAAGATAAAAATGATAAATTATTGCAATCCATTTTATTACATTTTTAATTATGCAGTTTGCAACTAATTTGGATTCTCATTCCAATTTGATATTTTATTTTCTGTCTCGTATAGTTTTGTGTATATTATATAATTTTTTTTTAAAGTGTTTTAGTAGTTAATAATTTTTTATTAATGATGTGGTTTTAATAAAATTATATGAGACCGAGAATGAAACACTAAAAAGCTACTGTTATCCCATTTCATATATCATGTAACTTTACGTACGTCATATCATTTTTCTTAAAATATTTTGACAGTTAATAATTTTTCATTAATGATGTGACGTATATAAATTATATGAGACAAGAGATAAGACACCAGGAGTTGCATTGTCAAAAATACAGTAAACATAAAATCTAGATTTGCCAAAAACACAGTAAACAGAAAATCTAAATTGAGGGTTGAGGGAGCTACTATACCAAAAACACATTAGTCTCTGCTGTATTGGCTTTTTAGAGCTCAAAAATTTTTAGTAAAAATTTTTGAGTTCTAAAAAGCCAATACAGCAGAGACTAATGTGCTTTTAGTATAGTAGCTCCCTCAACCTTTTAAAAATCATAATATTATAATATTTATTGTAACGGATACAATAATACATCTTTTATACGAAACAAAAATTAAATGAATCTAAAAATATATATTGAACATTAACGCATATTAAATATATTAATTATATAATGTACATTAATCATATACTGTATATTAATTACATACTACACATTAATAATATACTACGTATTAATTGTATACTACACATTAATCGTATACTGCACAATAATTACATATTGCACATTAATAAGATATTGCAAATTAATCATATACTCTCTCGATGTCAAAAAAAATAATTTTATTTCATTTTACGTATAAATTAAAAAAAAATTAGTTATTTTTAATTTATTATATTAATTTTATCATTATCTTTCTAAAATACTTTTATTATACACTTTCTAATATTTTTTTATTTTCTAATATTTATAATAATTAAATCATTTATTTTAATTAACTATTATAATATTTTTATATGTGAATATTAAAAAACTATTTTATAAAATTTATAATTTTAACATAAAAAAATAAAAATAAAATTATATATGTGATGATATTGATGTGAATTAATGAAAGTCATATTTAATAATTACCTACTAAATTAATATTTAAAAAAATAATAATTAAAATTTAGAATGAATGAAAAAAAAATATAATTATTTTTTTTTTGGACGCGCATATTACACATTAATAATATATTGCATATGTAATAAGATAATTCATTATTGCAAATATAAAAATAATGGATGAAAACAATAAAAATTAATAATATTAAATTCATAAAATGCTAGCATAGCATGAATACCATTAGTACATTATGATGTTAATTCTCTATCCATAAAAACTAAGCCCGTATAGTCAAATTAATCACTAATGATATAGCATCAAGAGAATTACTAACGCACAATTAATCAATCGCATCATGTCAATTAATTTGACCAATGCATATTATTATTATTATTATTATTTTCTTACTAACATCAGTACTTCAATCGCATATTAACTTCATATATAATTTCATTATGCAATAATGCCTCTAATAAACTCATCAATTCATTTGGCCATAGATTCAAAGAAATTCTAGGTGAGCATAAACCAAGATATTATAAGTTTAAAAATATAGCAATGATATCACATGTAAGATTACAAGAAAATAATTAATTATTTTAAAAGATTACAAGAAAATAATTAATTATTTTAAACAATTCATTAACGCAGGATCTTAGACATATATATTTCTCATTAATAAACATATAATACATACTTGATAAATATGATGTAATTAACATGTTATAAACCTTATAGATAAAATTGATTTCTCCCTCTTATTCCTTTTCTTTTACAATGACTTTTATGATAATTTAATTTTGTAACTAAAGGCATAAAATATAATGGATAGAGAAATAATTAATTTATATTTTTTATAATTTAATTCGGTACGTGCATCATATAATTGAGTGAATAATTATGTTTAATCAGCTATTTAATTTTTATTTGAGTTTAAGGATTAATATTAGTTAGCTCAATATTAGTCTACAATCTAACACTATTAGCTCTTGAGCTTGAAATGTACCAGCATGGTTGGGGACTAATCTTCCAAATTTCAAAGTTGTTAATTTTCGTTCGAATCAAATCGGTGGCCAAATTCCTTCAGAATTTTGTCACTTGGCTTCTCTTCAAATAGTTGACATTGCCAAAAACAGGGATCACTGCCAAAATGTCTCAACAATCTCACAGCCATGGTTACAATGCAGAAACCAAGGGCATTCGTAGACTATTGGTTTGAGGAAGCGCTAGTGGTAACAAAAGGAAGAGAATTTGTCTGCGACCTCACTTTAACACTGTTAACTAGCATTGACATTTCAGGTGCACTACTAAAAAATTCAAATAAAGTAATACAAATTACACAAGTTCAAATTCTTTTACTATTAGGAACTTTATTCCTTTAATTTCAGGTAACAAGATAACATGAAAGATTTCAGAGAAGATAACTGCTTTATTGGGGTTGAGATCGTTAAATCTATCAGGAATTCATTAGATTAGAGAAATATCAAAAAATATTGGTGATATGCAAGTACTGGAATCACTCTTGATTTGTCAAGAAATCAAACAAGTTTAAATTTTTTGAACTATTTAAATGACATATAATAACTTGTGAGGCAAATTCCATCAAGCACTCAACTCCAGAATGGAAAATGGGGAAAAAGGTGATGCACAAGGAGGACAACCTTCTATTTATATAAGATACATAGAATATAAAAAGAAATAAAATAATATAAAAAAGGTAATAGAATAATACAAAAAAGAAAACAGAATAATACAAAGAAGGTAATAGAATTATTAAATGCAAGGATCAAGGCATAGCATCTGCTATATTAATATCTCCACTCAAACTGAAAATAGTAAGGAAACAACCATCTGAAATTTGCCAACAAGAAAGCGTTAAGGTGGATGAGCTTTAGTGTACATATCAGCAGGTTGATCAAGAGAAGGGTCTGAAAGAAACTTGATAATATTTTGAAGAATACAATGCCTAATAAAATGACAATGGTGCACTCATAAAATATATCTTTGCGAGCAATTTAAATAGCATTATGATTGTCATAATATAAAGGGGTAGGAGATGAATGATGAATACCCATATCATGAAGTAATCATTGAAGCCAAATGAGTTCAAAAGTGGTAACGGTAAAAGTTCGGTACTCAGCTTCAGTGCTAGATCTGAATACTATAAATTACTTTTTACTTCACCAGGAAATGAGAGTCACCAAGGAAGAAATAGTAACCAGTGCTAGAATATCGATCAATAGGATTTCCAACCCAATCAACTTCAGAATATGCTCTCAATTCTAGTGAAGAAGAACTTGAAAAATGTAAACCATGAAACAAGGTACCTTTCAGATAATGAAGAATGTGAAGAACAACAACAAAGTGAGTCGTATGAGGAGTAGACATAAACTGACTGACAACATGAACAAAATAAGCGATATATGGATGTTGGATAAGTAACAGTGAGATATACAAGACTGCCTCCTGACTGATGATAAAGAATGCCATCAGTAAGTAAAGTGTCATCAATAGCGGAAAAATGAGCATTAGCTTCAATGGGAGTACTAACTATTTTCTCATTTGTGATACCAGAATGAGAAGTGAGATTTGTGGTGTATTTTGATTGAGATAGATAATAGCTAGTTAAATATGATGAGACCTCAAGACCAATAAAATAACTAAGATGGCCAAGATCTTTCATTTCAAATTGCTTGCTAATAGATCTTGAATTAGCAAGCAATTATGATCATATCATCCATATAAGAAGTAACATGATACACCTTTTATCAATTCGTAGAATGAACGAGGCATGATCATAAGAACTGAATTAAAACCCAATTTTATCAACAAACGAGGCATGATCATAAGAATTAAATTGAAACCCAATTTTATCAGCAATAGAGCTAAACTTAGCAAACCAAGCTTGAGGGACTTGTTTTAAGTCATAAAGAGCTTTTTGACGACAAACCTTATGAGAAAGATGATCATACCTAGGGGGAGGTTGCATATATATTTTTTCATAGAGATCACCATTAAGAAATGCATTTTTGACATCCATCTAAAATAATTGCCAATGTTTAACAGTAGCAATTGAAAGAAGACTGTGAACAAAAGTGATACGAGTCATAGAAGCAAAAGTTTCTTCGTTATCAATTCTATATTCCTGTGTAAAACCTTTAGTTACAAGTCTAGCCTTATAGCGCTCCACTGAATCATTTGCCTGAGTCTTTATTTTGTACACCCATTTATAACTAATAATATATTTATCTAGAGATAAATCCACCAAATCCCAAGTATGAGTGCTTGTGAGAGCCTACAGTTCTTCAGCCATAACTTACTGCCAAAGGGGGTCAGTACTAGCCTCACAATAGGTGTGAGGTTCATATAAAGAAACAATAGCAAAATAACAATTATAATAACGAAGAGTAACATTGGGTTGTCTTACACAAGTAGAACAACGAGGAGAAGAAGAATTGGTAGAGGATGAAGAGTCAAATAGTGAGGAAGAATCAATAGGATCCAAGGATGACGAAGAATCAACAGGAGCAGGTGAAGTGGGAGCAACATTGTCTGAGCTAGGATATCCTGCAAAATCATTAGTAGAAAATATAATAGAAGGATCTGACAGGAAGGAGGAGGGAACAAATGAAACCTTGAAGAATAAAAGAGTATAAAACATTTTATGTTCCCAAAATGTAATATAATGAGAGACTCGAAGATGCTGAGATAGAGGATCCCAACACCGATATCCCTTATGTTCAATACCATTTCCCAAGAAACAACATAGTCTAGCTCTAGGTCCTAGTTTTGTATGTTCATGAGGCTGGAGAAGAACAAAACAAGCACTGCCAAAGATACGAAGAGAGTGATAATCAGGTGGTTGACCATATAAACGTTCATAAGGAGAGATATTACTAATGGTGGGGGTTAGAACTTGATTGGTTGTATAAACAACGGTAAGAATAACTTCCCCCAAAAAAGATTCAGGACATGAAGATAAGATTAGAAGGGCTCTAATAGTATCTAAGATATGCCTACGTTTTCGTTCAGCACGACCATTTTGCTAGGATGTGCTTGGACAAGAACGATGTGTTGGAAATCGAAA
Organism: Aleurites moluccanus; assembly: GCA_948193065.1. Classification (NCBI taxonomy): domain Eukaryota; kingdom Viridiplantae; phylum Streptophyta; class Magnoliopsida; order Malpighiales; family Euphorbiaceae; genus Aleurites; species Aleurites moluccanus. The sequence continues at coordinate 671 of CANXYC010266955.1, read as the reverse complement.
TCAGAAAAGGGCAGTAGAATAAAATTTTTATTCGATTTCCTCCATGATCCATATGAAGATCCAGATCAGAAGGTTAGGGTTTATACCTTTGGTTGATGATTCGACTACGAAAGAACGATTCTGAGTCAGAAGCAGAAGCTTTTGCGCCTTCTGCCTCTACGGTATCCACACGAACAGATCGTATCTCTTTTGATTCTTCTCAGGAACAAGAAAATAATCTCTAAGACGTTTTGCTAGATTCGTCTAAGAGAATTAAGATTAGAGTTCACTTCCTTTTTTTTGAAAAATGGTAGAAAATTAGTCTCACCTAAAAATAACATCACATGTATATTTATAGGCCTTTAACCTTAGCATTAGGTCAACTAATAAAACCCTAATTTGCCCCATCTGACTTGGGCTCCAATTTTGGGCTTATATTAGTTCTTAGCTAAACAATTTAGCCCAATGCTTATTTTTTTAATCCATCTCATGAATTAAAATTCCTATTATCAATCCGATCTAAATGTGTGACCCTATAGGTTCCCATAAAGCAGTGAGCGGTGTCTAGCAACACATCAATGCTACCTAAGTCACGAGAATGTCAATGACTCGACATAACCTTTCTTGTGATAAAATTACCAAGTAATTAAATCCTTTTGTCTTAGATGTCTCGATTGAACATGAGTCATGGA
>CANXYC010266849.1:0-18175 GCA_948193065.1 Aleurites moluccanus | reverse complement strand
AAAATAAATAATAAAAAAATCATTTTATATATATATATATATATATATATATATATATATATATATATATATATATATATATATATATATATATATAAAAGCTTCCAAAATAAATCCAAATTCTATTTGGATGTTATTTTATTTATCTAAATTTAATTTCAATTTGAATACTAAATCAAATATGTTTTTATCAATTAAATAAATTTATTTTTTATTAAGAATTTGAGATAAAATTCTAACGGGTTCAATGATTTTGAAGTCCTCTTAAAACTTACGAAATTTCAAGTTTAAATCTTTAGTCGAAGTTAAATTTAAACCTAAAGATAATGGAGGATAAAGGATAAAAAAAAAAAAATCAAAATTCACGTATCAGAATCAATAATCTAATCTAAACCTATAGATTAGTGTAATTTTAGAAACTTAAAAACTGGAGTTCTATTTGCCTATATGGAAAATTTTCATAATCAAACATCAAATTTTGTTTTCTAATTTTCTTAGGATAATTTTCCAGAAAATAAGTTTTATTTTTCATGATTAAACAGCCTTAAATTTGTCTACAAAACCATAGGATTTTAATTCATTAAGAACTCTTTGTTTTCAAATTTATAGTGGAAAAATAGATTAAATAAATAAATAAATAAAAGATGGCAAGATTTATTAGGAAATATCAAAAGATTTTTTTTATCACTGTAATTTAGCTTTAATAACCGCTTACGTTCCAGATTTTACATCTTAAATCAATAATCTACAATTAGCAATTGAGTACTTGTTTCTTAGTATAAGGGCTAAGAGTTTAAATCCAATTTATGTTTTTCTTTTTTTCAACATAATAAAAAAGATAATTTACATTATATTGTACAAGGAGTATTTTGAAAAGTAAAAATTTTTAAATAATATTAAATATATAAACTTAAAAGTAAAGTAAACAATATATCTAATATAACTCTAAAATGAATATGTTTAAAATATTCACCAAAATGCACAATTTTTGAAATGTTTGTTTTTCAACATTTTTAATTTAATTAACATATAAAATATAATTTATAATGAATTAAAAATTTTAAATTTAAATTGAAAATCATATCTAATTATTTAAATTTTAAACTTTTTATAAATTTAAAATACTGTAAATTAATATTAGAAAATTAAATTTAATAACTTAAATATAAAATTTAATTATTTAAATTTAAAATAATTTGATGATAAATATGTTTAGTTATAACATTTATATTAAAATATATTCACTTATATTTCATTTTTTAAATAAAACTATAATTTTTAAAATTTTTTAGACCTTTCTGAAAATTAGAAAAAAAATTTACAAAAAAAAAAATGTTGAGGTAAAAGTTATTCATGTTTAATAATTTAATTAGTTTGGATAAAAAATATATTAAATGATTAATTATTTCTTTAAACCCACAGTTCATTTCACTACAAAATAGAGAGAATAAGAATTTTTCTTATTTATTGTAAAAATAATTTTTTAATAATATTATTTTATCTTTAATAATTAATATTTTTTATTAGATAAAATTTTAAATAAAAAAATATTAATTATTTTTTTTCTTTTCTTTCCTATCTCAATAAATTAAGAATTACATTTTTCTTTCTCATCCACCAAAAACTCCCAAACAAAGATGAGCATTCTCTCAATTATAATTAGGTTCCCATTGATGTGATCAACTATTAGTTTTTGCCGATGTGAGTCAAACGATAACAAATCCTGCGTTTTAATAGCTGCTTTCTTTACCAAATGCCAAAAACCTAATTTTGTACTGAAATGACCAAATCACCATTTCAAAATCACATAAACGATGTCGTTTGAGTGAGGAGTGGAACCCCATATTTATTTTCGCTTCAAAGCTCCATTCGCTGCTTGTTCGTTGGTTGCTATACTCTTCTCTGCTTCAAGGAGCTTCAAGGAGGGTAAGACAAGAGAATTCTAACCCAACAAATCTTTGTTTGAATCTGCATTTCTCTATAATGGGTTTTTTCATATAATCCTTTTTTTTTTTTTTTTTACTTTTGTTTTGTCCATAATTTGGTGAAGTTCTGGTTCTTGATTTGTTTGCTTTTTATTTAATTTAAGCACCGATTATTTTCTTTTTCTCTTTTAGATTTTTCTTCATAGCCTTTTTGTTGGTTTCTAGAGTCAGTGCTTTTATTTGTTTTGATATATATATATATAACAAAATTGGATCTTGTTTATGAGGTGTAGGTTGTGACTTGTTAGATGTTTCTATTATTGTTCCAGTTTTGAGTTGAAAATCATAGTTTCTATTAGTTATTCATGATTAGGGAAAGTTTTTTTTTTTGTAATCCCACTGTATTTGTTTGTGGATTTGCTTATTTATTTATTTATTTTTTAATCCATAGATGATATGTGAATGTAATTCCTTAACTAGTGTTATGTTTTTTTTTTGGAAAACCAGTCTATTTTTTATTAATTAATTGCATGCAAAAAATTCATTTTAATTACATTTCATTAATGTGTATAGTGACTGACAATTTTTTTGTAATTCGTTTATGTATAAAAACAATACAAAATGAATTGATTTATTATTTCATGCAATATTACTTTTATCTTAATAATTCTTTTTTTTTTTTTTGAATAATTATCTTAATGATTCTTAAAATGTTACAAATTGCACAATAAATATTGTAATTATTCAAAATATAAACTCTTTTTGTAAGCAATTATTATTATCATATGTCACAAGATAGTGTGAGTTTCTTTTGCTATGGTGTTCTTCTATTTTAGTTTATTTATGATTTTGTCTACATTTTTAGTGAATCATCGTTTTGGTAACTCTATTTACTTTATTTGATATGTTGCAACCAAATCTTATTGATTCATTACCTTCTAAATTATAGTTTTTTTTTTTCCAAAAATTGTAGAGTGCAAACTGGAGGAAATGAAAAACCCTAAAACCCTCTTCTGCTTAGCCTTAACCCATACATTCTAGCTCTGCAATTGCAAGCCCAACAATGGCGGGTGATGCCACACAAATTGACCAAAATACCCTTGAAAACTCATCTAATTTCCAGCCAAGTCCTCCAAAAGATGAACCACTGCCGCCGAAGCTACTCTCTAAAAACGCCCGAAAGAAGCTGTTAAAGCAGCAGAAATTCGAAGCGAAGAAACAAGAGAAGAAGGCTTTAATAAAAGAACAGAAGAAGAAAGAGGCGGAGAGAAAGAGAAAAGAATGGGAAGAAACCTTAGCCAGCATCTCTGAAGAGGAGAGAGCAAAGCTGATAGAGTCAAGAAGAGAGCTGAAAAAGGAGAGAATGGAGAAGCAATCAGAGGAAAGAGAAAACAAGATTGAGAGACTCACGGAAGCCAAAATTCATGGCCAAAAAATAGTCATTGATCTTGAATTCTCTCATCTAATGACCTCCTCTGAGATTCATAGTCTCGTTCAACAGGTCTCTCTAATCTCTGTCTAGCTATAATTTAGTTGAAACCCAAATTTCAATTGATTTATCATCAAATTATATGTTTAGAATGTAATTCTTAAATTCATATATTCAATTGAATTTTTGTGTTTGGAATTGGAAAATGAATCTTAATTTATGTTTATCTCTTGTTTGGTTTGAATCAATTTGAAGTATATAGAATTCATTTACAAATGATACAAACATGAAAAAATGGACTGAATTCATTTATCCCTTTGGAAAAATTATTTGAAAGAATTCATTTCAATTTTAGAATTGAATTCTTGTACAAGAATTATTCCAAACATTATGTACATAAATAATGAATTCAATTTGTTCTGTTTTTTTAATTATCTATATTTATTTAACAGTTACTAATAATATTGAAACTTTTTAGGAGATTATAATATATATTTGTGTAATTTGACGATAAATCAAATTTTAATTAAATTAAAATATTGCTAAATGACATGATTTCTATTTTGGAATCATTTCTTTTTTTATTAAAAAAAAAAAAAATGTGAATTCTATATACTCTCTTTCCAAACATGAAAATTGATAGAAAAGAATTCATTTGAATTGAGTTCTTGCAAAATCTGAGCTTCCAAATAGATGTTATGCCAAATTTAAAAAAGAGATCTTATATTTTAAGACTGCAAAATTGAGTAAATAGTTCAATTAAATTCTTATATTTTAAGATTTTCTGAAGATAATTGAAGAATAATTGGAGAAGAATGAACTTTCTAATCTATTTAAATGATGTGCAGGTTATGTATTGCTATGCAGTGAATGGAAGATGTGTTTCTCCTTGTCACCTTTGGTTGACTGGCTGTGCCGGAGAAATGGGGAACCAATTGCAAAGGCTTCCAGGATTTGACAGATGGATAATTGAGAAAGAAAATAGATCATATATTGAAGCATTGCAAGATCAGAAAGAAAATCTAGTGTATCTTACAGCAGATGCTGAAATGGAGCTAGATGAACTTGACCCGAAAAGAATATATATTGTTGGTGGCTTAGTTGATCGAAATCGATGGAAAGGATTAACCATGAAGAAAGCACAAGAGCAGGGAATTCAAACTGCAAAACTGCCTATTGGCAATCACTTGAAGATGTCAAGTTCTCAGGTGTTGTTGCCTATTAGTCTAAATATTTGCTTTTCTTCACCTCTTGGCTTCCTAGTTAATTATTATATATTGTTTGCTTTTGTGTTGAATTCTTGTAATGTTTTCTGTTGTTTGCATTTCACTTATTGAATGGATAGAGCCTGCTTAGAATCTTTAATATTGAAGGGGAAATGGAAAATAAGAATCTGATTCTGAATAGCACATCCATTATGCGCCAATGCAAAAGGTACTGGAGTTAAATGAATAATGTTAAGAGTTTCTCTTTGTTGTCCAATGAGCATGAGAATTTAGAGGTAGTAAGTAATAAAGAGACTACTCACAGTTGTAAATAAGTTTGCGTGTGGGTTACCTAGTCTAAAGTGTGTGTATTTTTGGTGAAACAGTATTTAGCTTTGTAGGAATGGAAATAAGATCATCATCTTAAGAAAACTTTCTTGAAATGCATATAAATATCTAGTTGTTATTGTTTATATTTTTACATTCTGGTTATTTCTTGTAATTTAAATTTTAATGTGAATGTAGCTGAAGAAACTAACTAGCCTTATCTCATGGTGTAAAATTGAAATATGTTTGTATCTTTTTATTTTTAAATTCAGAAGTTTTTGATTGCTGAGTAACGTTGGCCTCAGGTTTGGGAAGAATATTCCTTTGCTTATCTTGTTGCATGTCAATTTTCTCTTAAACAAATGGATCGAAATCCTCAAACTCTTGCAGTCTTCCTGCCCTAAGTCTGCATATATTGTTTGCTGTTGTGCAGGTCCTTACAGTAAACCAAGTGATAGAGATACTCCTTAAATTTTTGGAAACAAAAGATTGGAAGGATTCATTCTTTCAGGTAATTCCCCAGAGAAAAAGATGTGACATTGATTCAACAGAACATCATGGCATGAATGAGGAAGAGTACGAGGAGAAAGACGAGTCATGTGAGAACAAAAAGAGGTGCATTGAGGATTCTTCCAGCTAGTGGAACTTGCTAACTAGAATTGTTGTCAAATTTTGAAGTTCGTAGGTATTAACATTGTTGATGGGTGGTTGTGTTCATATAACTAAAAAATGGGTAATTAGCCCGAAAGTTACTAAACTTTATAAATTTTTTGACGTCATCAGAAAATGCGGATAAAGAAAGCCACTTGTTCGACGCTTCAATTAAAATTTCCACATAAACTTGTCATGTCAGATTATGAATCTGCCATCATCCTTTTGATCACAACTGTTGATAATCTATCCTTTGATCACAACTGTTGTCATCATCATCTCCTCCACATCTTCTCTCCAAACTCTATCTCTCAATGTTTGCAGCATCACCCCCATTCTTGAATCTCCACAATGCCTCAAGCTCAACTCATCAACTATCATGAGGTCTTAGCCACCTCCTCTTTCCAAACCCACCTATCCCCCAACTTGATGTCGATGACGACTCATTAACCGTTAACCCAAAGTCCATCAATCACCGACTCGTTTGAGATTGACGATTTCTTGAGGGGATTAGATCATCCGGTGATAAGGAATATTGGTGACCATACTATAAAAGCTTTTGTTTTGGGTCTTCTCTCTCTAAATTGTGGTTCTTAACTTTTTATTTGAATTTTGTGTTTGGGAAATTGAAGGGGTAAAATGAAGAGAGATTTTTTGAGTTTGAGTTTGATGTTTGTTGGTTTTGTATCTTGAATGACTTTAAAATGATTTTTCTGTAGAGATTTTTGAACAAAACAAATAGAATAAAATATATTTTGGATTTTTGTTTCTTGAATGGCATTAAAAGGTTTTCCTAGTCTTAAGAACTTTGTCCCTCAAATCATTTAGGCGCAATAGACTATAACTCCTAATACATGCAAACCAAAATCTCCTATTAGCTGTATAATTATTACTCTGTTTTGGGTTTTGTAGAGACTGAAATGGTGAGATAGGAGTGGATTTTATTATGATTTTGGAATTGAGGATTGAAGTCTAAAATCCTCGGCCACAAATCTCTTCCACTGCAAATCTCAGTCTAAAATCCTCAAAATCGGCTTAATAATCCCTAATTCATGCCATTTCCGCTTCTTCTCCTCTCTCTTGTCTTGCTATTCATTTTCTATCCAATGCACTCATTTATAGCTTCTTTCTCGTTAAGTTGGTTATCTTAGGATAAAAAACACCATCTATTTTGGAAGCATAAAGGATGGATCGAATTTGAAGATTTGGATTGAATAACATAACAAAAAACAGAGAGAAACATAGAGAGTTGGTGAAAAAGAAACTATTGTTTACATTTTGGTATATAGAGAAAAAGGCATCCAAAAAATCAAAACCCTCTTTTTAAAGTCATAAATTTTTTGATCCAGATGAATATGTGAGGTGTATTGGAAAGAGAATTTATCCGGTCAAGAAATGCTTATTTCTCAGTCTCTTCCTTTTTGATTTCAAGGTCATTGATCTTGAAATGGAAGTAGATGTACATAGGAAAAAATAAAATGAAACTAAAGTCATTTTTTGAAGATTTCGATTTTTGAGTCGATGAGAGGATGATCGAGTTGGATGATACTTTTAATGGGTGTGAAATTTGAGAAGGTGATTTTGGGGATAGGGTTAAGTGGATGAAGGAATGGAAAGATTGGGTGTCATTCACGTGACATATTTAATCAATAAAATTAGATTATGCGACATACCACGTCATTTTTTAGATAAGAATTCTGGCTAATGATTACAAAATAATTATTTTTTTTTTAAAATTTTAGTGACTCATTTATAAAAAAAAATTACGATTTGTGAACATATCAAAAGAATCACTGAAGTTGAGTGATTTTCTGGATCCCTAAAAAATTGAATACATAGAGCATTAATTTTTCACTACAAACTTATGACATTTATTGAATACATAGAACATTAATTGTAAACTAAACCATCCTCTAGTTATGACATTTATTATTAGGGCGAATTACTATTTCATTCGAATCTTTAGGTCAAATTAATTAGTTACTCCCCCACTTCTTAGAAATTCATTAAGACATATAGTTCAAATCTGTTAAGTACTCTAGTCTTTCCATCTATAAAGTCCTTTGGTCTATAAAGTGAGCATTAACCGTTCGGTCAACATAATTAGTGGAGTCAATGAATGTATAAAAATCACAACTTGATAAATTTAATTTTACTGTAAATTGCATGAACTTGGACCCAAAAGGTTAGCTTTTAATTAGGATTCCATTAATTTGAAAAAGTTAATAATTTATATGGATTAAATGGCTTAATTTGATTTAGCTAAAAACCTTTATAAGCTGAATTCTTTTTAAGTGAACCCCAAAATCCTTTTCGTTCTATTTGCATAATTGATTAGGAATTCATTTTAGTTTTCATTTATATTATTAATCCTTTTTAATTCACTTTAATTAGTTAGACAATGAATGATTTTTGAATTTGATAATTTAACTTTAAATGTTTATTTACATTTGTTGAATGTTTTTAATTAATTTGAAATGTTTAGATGTTTTAAACTTGCATAAATTATAAAAGCTCATTAGGCCTAAATAAACATCATATTAAAATTGACCAATGAGTCGAAGTCAACTTTATGACTAATGGATTTGGATGTCTAATACCTTCTCAAGCCCGTACCTAACTTCTTTACCTATATTTCTGGTCTAAGGTGGTTAGGTCTGAGTAAGGAATCATAGTCACCTTTATTTTATTTTTTTTTAAATTAGGTGATGACTCCCGTTTTCGATTTGAGTTTTGACCTAATTCATCTTCCCCCAACTCTAAGTTGAAAAGCAGCGCATGATCCATACACCAGGGCCAAAAACCTGGTTACGATAGCGTCGATTCCACTAGAAAATAAGAAGTTGATTTCAAAATTTGTCTTTGTTAATGTTTAGTTTGTTTGGACTTGATGGTCTTGTATCACTGCACTTAACACACAAACACCTCTGTCCCTTTAACCTTTGGTATTGTCAAGGAAAGGATTCCATAGTTCCACTTGACCTTTGGGTTTCCTCAATCGGCCTTACCACTCACAAGTCTATACCTTAGGGTATAAAAAGGCTTGGGATTTTGTTATTTGCACCTTTGGGCTTTCAACCCAATAGGACACTTAAGCCCATACCTCACTTGTGGGAGCCTTTCGACATTAAGCCAACTTGAGCCATGACTTAGAAAATTTTCCTAGGATTTACCAATGGGATTTTTTAAAAAATACCAAAAAAAATAAAATAAAAAATATTTCATTTTTACTACTAGAATTTTTTTTTAAAATATTACATACTTAAAAATATTTTTTCAAAAATACTACATATTTAAAAATATTTTTTCAAAATACGACATATATCCAACATATACCAAATATATATTACATATTTACCAAACATATATTAAACATATACCTAAAAATAATAAAAATGAAAAAAAAACGTAAAATAAAAAAAAAAAGTAAAAAAATAGTATATTTATGTAATATTCTCTTTACTAATTATGTCTTATGCATGTATAATTTAAGCCCATTATCCCTTCTGGATTTTAAAATGAAAACATTAAATGGGCTTGGATCATAAATTGATTTATCATCTGCTTGCTTTTATGAGAGTAATGTCTTATGCATGTATAATTTAAGCCCATTATCCCTTCTGGATTTTAAAATGAAAACCTTAAATGGGCTTGGATCATAAATTGATTTATCATCTGCTTGCTTTTATGAGAGTAAATTCATGAAACGAGCTTGTATTTCCCTTGTTGGATCATAAGGGCCCAAAATCCTAAGAAAGTAAAGGCTAGACCATATACATGTATGGGATGAATAAGGTAGGAAGGACTTGTGCTTGTGTATTGCTTTGTGAACTAAAAGTTTTAGCATATAAAATTAAGCCATGCATCATACTAACTATTTTTTTTTTTTCAACCATTTAGGAAACAATCTCTAACATGTATGATTATGGAATTAAGCCCATGACTTCCTTTAAAAAGGAAAAGGAAGAAGCCATTAAGAAGTTAATGAGGTTTGAGTTAAGCTACATGAAGGAGGAACTGACTGCCATTATTAGAAAGGTGGTGAGATATGAAGTGGATTATATAGTAGATGATATCAAATCCTTCATCAAACAAACCATCTTTGAAAATCTAAATTATTCTATGCTTGTGTCTTAAATTTTATTTGATTATAATTGCAATTGGGAGTATGATATTACATCTGAAGAGAGAATTAGAGAATGAACATCAACAAGAAAAATAAATGTTGGAATGAATCCATCCTTACTCTTTGGGTTCAATACCACTTTAAATAGACCACCCTCCTTTAGCAAAAGAATGCCAAATCCCTATAACTGAAAATAATGTGGAAGCATTCAAAAGGGTATAATCTTTGAAAAATAAAAAACCTTAAATGGGCTTGGATCATAAATTGATTTGTCCTTTGTTTGCTTTTATGAGAGTAAATTCATGAAACGAGCTTGTGTTTCCCTTGTTGGATCATAAAGGCCCAAAATCCTAAGAAAGTAAAGGCTAGACCATATATATATATGGGAGGAATAAGGTAGGAAGGACTTGTTCTTGTGTATTGCTTTGTGAACTAAAAGCTTTAGCATATAAAATTAAGCCATGCATCATATAATTTTTTTTTTTTTTTGCAACCATTTACGAAACAATCTCTAACATATATGATTATGGAATTAAGCTCATGACTTCCTTTAAAAAGGAAAAGGAAGAAGCCATTAAGAAGTTAATGAGGTTTGAGTTAAGCTACATGAAAGAGGAATTGGCTGCCATTATTAGAAAGGTGGTGAGATATGAAGTGGATTATATAGTGGATGATATCAAATCCTTCATCAAACAAACCATCTCTAAAAGTCTTGATTATTCTATGCTTGTGTCTTAAATTTTATTTGATTATAATTGCAATTGGGAGTATGATATTACATCTGAAGAGAGAATTAGAGAATCAACATCAACAAGGAAAACAAATATTGGAATGAATCCATCCTTGCTCTTTGGGTTCAATACCACTTCAAATAGACCACCCTTAGAAGTACCCTTAGCAAAAGAAGGCCAAATCCCTATAATTGAAAAGAAAGTGGAAGCATTCAAAAGGGCATAATATTTGAAAAATAAAAAAACAAACAAAGTCAAAATCTTCTTTTCATGAAGACCTAAATTCAAAAAATAAGAGGAATCAATTAGTATAAACTTGTTTTTGTGAACCTAGCCATTAAGAAATGAAAATTAATCTAAACCTAAAAGTCTGCTCAATTCCTTCATCGCTAGTGGAAAATCAAACAAAACCAAAAATTCATCATCCAAAGTGGTAGAACTTCCTAGGGGCAAAACATTTGTCGAGCAACATCTCTTTAAAAAAAAAAATAGAAAACACGAAAGAAGATGAAATAATAAATCTTGCAAGGTATTCTGCATTGGTCACTTAGGCAAAAGTTAGGATGTGAGTGAAAATAATTGGTCAAAAAATCTGAAAGGGTCACCCTAATGACAGATGTACTGTTTAAATATTGATGCAATTGTTTTCTTATTAAATGATGAGATACTTGCTACGAATGAAAAAGAAACACGTTTATATAATGGAAAGATTTTATTTGTGGAAAACATTATCAAACAATTTAGACCATAAAATGCTGGCTTGATTACTCATACTTAGTTGAGTTCCCTTTTGACTTGTTGTTGCCCACTTGCTTTCATAACTAGTTTGAAGTGACTTTTGAAATGATGACTTGTCTTAAATGTGGTCATCTTTTTTATAATTTACTTATGTAATTGAACTGCTTTTTCATGAATAGAAGTTCAATGTAGTTTCTTATTTTAATTTGCTTGTCTTTCTTAAGAAAAATGAAAAATGAAAAATGAAAAAGTAAATAAAAAATTAAAAGAAATAAAAGAATAAAGACAAAAAAAGTGAATAATATCCTCGATAAGGAACCTTAATTAGGTCTCTTAAGCATAAGTTAGAGGAAAAATAAAAAAAAAAACAAGTAAAAAAAGAAAGAAAACAAGTAAAAGAGACTATTGAATCTTGACCTCAACTGGGCAGTTGACAAAGAAGTAGATAGGTTGTTTATGATCCAGTGGAAAAATCGTACATTAGATATGCATTTCATGACATCTTTTGCATGCATCCATTCCATCTCATGCATTACATTCATCACGGTTTCTAATCCCTTGTATTATGTAGTCATAGCCCCCCTAAAGTCAAAACAACTAAGCTAGGAGCTCTAATAAAGAATTAGTTATAAGAGGATCTACAAGCCAATCTTCTGATTGAAGCATCTCTGAACCCAAATGGCCAACAACAATGACCCCTAAAATTTGAAAGCAACCACTATTTGCATCACATAAGAATATCTAGGAGCCATGGTCCAAGCTTACGACAATCATTTTATGAATGCTCGAGCTCTGCCTCCATCCAATCCTACCAGACAAACCAATGCTGTCGGGCACTCTAATATCACCCCATAGAATGTGGCCTGTCAAGATCCTAGGAATTATGTTGCTGCAAAAGAGGATGTGTTCTTTAATGAGGAAGACTACATTTAGAATAAGAAAAAAGACACTTTTTTTGAGAAGGAAAAGCTAAATGCTATGGAGAGCTAGATGTGTTAGATTGAGAAGCTATTGAGAATGAAGGGTTTCGATAAAATTGAGGCATTTTAGGACTTGTCTCTATCAAGTAATAACCGTTTTCCAGATAGGTTTAAGTTGCCAAATATGACCAAGTTCAATGGTACAGATGACCTAAATGTCCATCTAAAAATGTTTGCCACCATCATAAGCACTATTAGTGCTTCAAAAAGTCAAGTCTTGAAGCTGTTTCTAACCTCTTTGCAAGGAGCCCTTGTTAAGTGGTACAATGGATTAGACAAACATAAGAAGAGAACTAGAATCTTCAGCATGAGAGCTTCATAGCACATTATGTTTATAACACATTGCTAGAGGTAACCCTAAGAGACTTGGAGACAAAAAGGTAGAAGCCAAATGAGTCCTTTTCTGATTACATAATGAGATATGGAGAGAAGGCCGCTAAGATGACTAATAGGCCAATATAAATATTACATCCTAATTTTGGAATATGACGGTCCTAGGATGTAGGAACAGCATAAGGATACCGACACCTATATAACCCTTCTATAACCTGTAAACATCACATGCTATAATATATTTATATCCATTTAATCAGTTTACCTGTCATTATCTATAATCATATGATCTCAACATATCTCATTTATATTATATTTCAATAACTAATAATATTACAGACCATACTAAGTTTAGTCATCTCAATAATTTACATATCCATGAAGCATCTAAAATTTACACAAGGAATATATACAAGTAAAATATTTACATTATAACAAAATAGCTGGAATCCATTGATAAAGAAATATTGGATCAGCTCTACTCCTGACCTGAAAAGTTAAATCCACTAAAAGAGTGAGTATTTTCATACTCAGTGAGTCAATATATACATTATTACATACTAGGTTAGGTAGATATCAATAAATATTTAACATATAACAAATGGTTCATAGGTAGCACATTAGAGGACCAAATGAAAAGAAATGACTTATGGACATCAAATATAAATGTATAGACACTTAGAACAACAAATATCATGTATATATAACAGATAATGGGCCATAAACACGAACAATATACTTTATAACATGTAAATAATATAAGGTGGATCATATCCTATGGCTAGGACCATAACTCTTCTCAGCCAGTGTATCACTGTAATTTCATTGTATACAATGTTGATGGTATTTACCCACTACCCCATCGATAAGGAAACTCTGTCATATAAACATAAGAATGGGCTAAAGATAGCAAACAAGATACCAAATAAGTGAGAAAAATAATATGATTCAGTTTTTGTAGCATTAGCTCAATAGAGCTAATTTATTAAGTATTTCCATATAGAATCAATAATTTCAATAAAGGATCAATGAAATATAGACAAAATGCTACAAAAGTCATTTAGATATTAAGTACAAAATATGTCAAAAAGATACGTTGACGCTAGTGAGAAAACAAATCACCCGTATTGGCGAATCTGGTAATATTTGGCTATCTTATGAAATATTTCAAAGGACATTTCATCGAGCACCTAGTGTACACCACTTAGTGTGCACCACTTTAGGATCAAATAAATACGGTTTTGGGATATATTGATCAAAAGCCAAAGTTCACAATTCAAGTCCCAATAGCAACAAACATAAAAGCATTATCAAATAGGGTTTTTATATACATTAATAAACAACACAATCAAAGCTTGAATTCAAGGAAAATTCAAAATAAACTCAAATGAAACACTTTGGCCAAAAAGTTGCAAGAATTTAAATAGATTCAAATTGATCAAATAAATTTTTAAACATACATAATAATATACATATGACTCACCAGAATTGACGGTTTAGCCAATTACATGATAAAATGTCGATTTACCTATAATAGGCAAAAGTAGTATTCTTCAATTTCCTTCGGTTTGACATCCAATTTTACCATATATTTAGCTTTAAATAGATGCTAACTAACTTATTATAACATCAATTAGAATTATGGAATCATATACATAAAATTCAACTTAAACATAAACATAGTTTTAGGGTTTCCTTCAATTTCAATCCAATCTTGAAATCCATCAATCTATTCATACTTCTAATCATTTATATAGCTTAAATGAATGAAAATAACAAAAAAAAAAAAAAAATCATCCTGACCTAAAATTAGGAAGTGGCCGAAATCTAGGTTAGATTGTCTATCAGTTTCTAGCTTGTTTTTCTTTAAATTTTTGGGGGAAACTTATTTAATTCTAGGTTTTATCAAGTTTTCTATCGATTTTACTTAAAGATTTGAAGAAAAATGGAGGAGTTTGGATGGAGGAAGTTTCAGCCAGCCTTAGCAATGGAGGAAGAAGAAAAAATTTCTGATTTTTAAAGAATTAGAAGTTATTTATATTAATCAACTTTCCAACAATTTGATTTTTCCCCCTGACACTTCTCGTATTTGCATCTTTAACCCGAAACATTTAACTATTCATATTTTTGTCCTATTTCAATTTTGAAATAATGTTTCTTATATTTCTTGAGCTTATAATTCTAATGGTGATATTAAAAATTCACAATTCTGAACCCTTTCGTTAATCAAAATGTCAACGTGCTTACCTACCTATCGGGTCAGTTTTTAGCGATTTTTCGAATTGAGCAAATATAATGTTTTAATGTCTAAATAAACTTTATTTATACTTATATGAGATGTATTTAAGGTCACATGAATAAAATTTGAGGGTGTTACAATAAAAAGAGCAAGTCCATTTGATAGTTAAAGGAACTTTGCCATTCCTGTATAATAGGTTGTCCTTGATGCCTTTGAAGACCTTTGAGGACCTCCAAGATATGGGCCTATAATTGGAGCAATTTGACTATGAGAATAATTAAGTTAGTGTTGTAAATAAGGGGAATAGTTTATCGATTCTCTTTGTTAGGACCACTAGACCTCATTATTTTAAGGCATGTCAAACTGTATGGCAAAAAGAGTTCTTTATCTTAAGTGAACCATTGTTTAACATATTTGAAGAATTGAAGGAGGAGGGAAACTTCGGCTATTGGACTCAAAGCCCTTATTGAATCCTTTGCCAAGGAATTTTAAGGCTAATCTATATTGTACATATCACTAAAAGGTTGGTCATGATACTGATAAATGCATCACTTTACAACACAAGATCCAAGACTTAATTGATGCTGGGACAATTCATAGACAATGATATGAGTCAAGAAATCCAGTGTTTTACGTGTTTTTTGGATAAAAAGTTGTTGGATTTTGCTTAAAAACATCATAATAAGATTTGTTTCATCCCATAATTATGTTTTCTTGATTATTCTATGCTTGTGTCTTAAGTTTTATTTGATAATAATTGTAATTGGGAGTATGATATTACATCTGAAGAGAGAATTAGAGAATCAACATCAACAAGGAAAATAAATGTTGGAATGAATCCATCCATGCTCTTTGGGTTCAATACCACTTCAAATAGACCACCCTTAGAGTACCCTTAGCAAAAAAGGCCAAATCCCTATAATTGAAAAGAATGTAGAAGCATTCAAAAAGGCATAATCCTTGAAAAATAAAAAGGGTTAATTATTATGAAGTCCCTACATTTTGGCCAATTATACTAAAAAGTACCCATGTTTTCAAAATTATGCTAAAAAGTCCTTACATTTTGGTTTCGTTAAAATTCAAGGTCCTTCTGTTAGAAAATCCGTTAAATATATATAAAAAGTCCAAAATACCCCTCATTTTTAATCTAATTTTCACTTAAATGCCATCACTCTCAACCACACCAAAATTTTCATCTTTACCACTACCACACCATTAGACAATTAAATCTAATTAAGCCAATTTAAAACCCAAATAAAAATCAACAAAAAATAGCATCCATTAAAAAATTGATTTTTCTAAGAAAAAATTGATAAATTATAGTCTGTTGGACCATTTAGTTCCTAATGAACACCTTCTTTAGCATAAAAACTATACTTGTATATTCCCTTAAACCTTTCGTATCCACCTCCCATGGAAAATCCATTAACAAGATTGAAGAAAACAACACAACAACAACATAAATCAGAGTTTTTTTTGACAAAAAAACTCAATTTTGGTTTCGATTTGTCAGATAAAGAAAGACGTTTTCATCTATCTCAACCATTTTCCCAAGGCGTTGGAAATCCAGACTTGCAGTGCCCTTCGTTTCACCAACAAAGAAGTCATCCTTGACGATTTCCCATTCCTTCCCGGTCAATTCACCTCTTTTCGCCATTATAAGTACTACCTCTGCCTTCCCTCTTTCTATAACATACCCAGGCGCTCTCCATTCCTAGGTAAGCAAGTGTCGATCTCTTTAAGGTGAAATTGAGGCAGGGTCAATAATATCGCTATTGGTTAAAGCCTTGAGAAGGTTCTAGCTCAATAAGCCAACGATCTCTTACTTCTTGCCATCGAGGTTGATTGTGAAAAGCTTAGCCATTCTATCAGAGACTTTGACGGAGGAGGATAAGGAAGTGGTGGTGGTGATAGTAGGGTGGCAGCGAAGGCATATGAGCAAATGCAAATGGTTTTAGCGAAAGGGGAAAGATGGTGGATTGTTGAAGGAGAGAAATGCTAATGAGTTTGGCATGAATTTGAAATTGGAATCATTTGGTTTTTTGTTTATAATATGAGTGAATTAAAAAATGTTTATCAGTTGGGTCATGGTTAAAGTTGGGTTGGTTAGTCATGGTTAAAATTGGGCTAGTAGGGTTTAGTTAGGTTGGTTGTAGGAAGAAAAAGGAGAGGGGTATTTTGGATATTAAAATAAATATTTTAATTAAAATTTGACTTTTTAATATTTGACTAATGGAAAAAATGAAAAAAAAAATGGATTGAAAGACCTTGAAGTATACTGAAACCAAAATACAGGCACCTCATAGTAATTAACCCAAATAAAAAACCAAACAAAGCCAATACCTTATTTTCATGAAAACCTAAATTCAAAAACTAAGAGGAATCAATTAGTATAAACTTGTTTATGTGAACCTAGCCATTAAGAAATGAAAATTAATCCAAACTAGAAGTCTGCTCAATTCCTTCAATGACAGTGGAAAACCAAACAAAACCAAAATTCTTCATCCAAAGTAGTCGAACTTCCTATGGGTAAAACATTTGTCAAGCAACACTCTTTAAAATAAAAAAATAAAAAACACGAAAAAAGATAAAATAATAAATCTTGTTAGGTATTCTACATTGGTCACCTAGGCAAAAGTTAGGATGTGAGTGAAAATAATTGGTCGAAAAATCTGAAAGGGTCACCCTAATGACAGATGTAATATCTAAACATTGATGCAATTGTTTTCTTATTAAATGATGAGATATTTGTTGCGACTTTGAGGGAATGCAAGTATACAGGTCGCATGCAAGTAATAATGATGAGTAAGTATCGTTCCCACGAGGAAGGGGATATCAACGAATCACTCATAATTATTGTTATTATTTGGAAAAATAATAAGGTTGGGTGAATTTTAGCAAACAGGTTAAAATAAAAGTAAGATAATAACTTGGAAGAGAAAATACGATTTGTAAAAACCAGGGTTAAGATTTTATCAATAGGCAATTATCCAATCTTGACGTTCTCCTTAATTAGATACAATTATTTAGGATTAATGACCAAGTTTCCCAAAATTATGTTAAACCCTCTCTCAAGGCGAATTACAAATATTTATGCTAAACTTAAGTCTACTCTCGTGATCTTAAGATATTAACATAAACTCATTAAGTTCTTTGGACAACCCTTACAAGGATCACAAAAGAGTGTCCTTATCTCTAAGCAACACGTTCCCTAGGTCTATTAATTTCACGAACCAATTTTATGCTTCCACTCTCGCTACTTCACATAAAATCATTAATTAGCAAAATCAATGGCCAGTTAATCTCACTATTTTAAAAGTCCAAAATTAATAGATTAATCCTAAGTAATTTTCTCTAATTAATTCAAACGTCAAAATCCAACAATCAACCTAACGAATCCATCTCAACCCTGAAAAGGTGTTTAGCTACTCATAATGAAAATCAAAAGGACAATAATTAAATTTAACAATCCAAAAATCATCTCACAAGAA